>MDYQ01000092.1:0-95400 GCA_003024175.1 Planoprotostelium fungivorum
TCACCTTCTCTCCTCTATATGCTTCTGTCCCTCCATAAACTGTTGTCCGATCTTTGCTGATTCTTCATTGATCGATTCTGGTTCTATCTCTTCCTTACACGTGTCACACTTGTACTCCTCGTCCGACCTTCCGTTCTGTACGTTCATCAGTTTCGACGATCTACAACGAGTTTTTGATGACACGAGTACCTTTAGGTCTTCGGGCTTGCTGATGGGATCGAACGTGATGTGACCCTTTTTGCATTTCCTGCACTTGTATGCGTTCAAGAAACGATCGGGAGATTGATCGAAGGGTACGATGCATCTACAATGAGACATGAGATACAACTCATGATGATCTCATCATCAACGACAGATGATCACTCGTGATGGTGATCAACAGCTCACCTCTTACACTTGCACCAGAAATGTTTCGTTTCCATCAATTTCTGTCTCCTCTCATACCTCGGCGCAAAAATGTCGACATAATGTACCACCAGCTCCTCCCCCGCATTCACCTTGCGGATCGTCCTCACCTACCGCCCCTCAGTCGTCGACATTTCTTACACTCTCCACCTGCAGTGATCCACCTTTCGATCCCTGGTAGATACAATTTGGAGCGCAAGAGTGATTGAAGAAAGTGGCGGTCAGAGGTGCCATGCCGAGCGATACGTCTCTGTTTCTGCCCCTGACATCACCAAAGCCGTGAGAGTTCGAGTTGATCTTACAGGCCAGCTCGAGCATCTGTTCTGGTCATGTCTATACCGTGATGACATCGTGATGCGTGTCATCTTCTTCGTTTTTTCTATTCAAAATGTTCGAGAGATCGTGCGTCACGATGGAGATTTTTCGTTTCAAATTTGAAATGGAGGAGTGAGATAGAACACGTGCGATCACGGTGCGATGGAGGTGATGATGAACATGTCCATAGACACACCTGCTCGTTGTCTACCACAGATAATAATTCTTGAGACATGTGCGATCTCAGTGTCTCGATTCCCTTCTTCACGGCATGCAGCCATTCCTTCTTGAACGACTCTTTGTGTGAGATGAGTTCATCTACGATCTCGAAAGGTGTTCCCTTCTCTTTCTCCTCTTCTTTCTGTCCCTCCTGATCATACGGTGAGACCGTAAGCAATCATATCGGACGGTGTCTACACCTTTTCGCGTTTCTTGCTGGTGATGAGAGCAAACAGAAGACGTAACAAGTCCAGATCGCAATCGGCCTCGGTTGCAGTGCGGATCATGTGAGGTAATACGGAGCACTCCAGTTGGTGTCGGTCGTTGGCGGCCGCCTTACATTCAGTCGAACAGTAGAACGCCCATTTACAACGCTCGCAACCTTGGAGACGTCCACCACCTGCCCACGATCAGAAAATGCGATGGCGATTGGAGGAGGATCACCGATCTCATCGTTACAGTGGTGACAGATATCCCTCAGGAACGGTGAGCGAACGATCCAAGAGGTTGCAAACTCGTGATTAACCATCACGCCCTCATCTGATTCGAGTTCATTTTCGTCTCCGTCGATCATGTTCACCTAAAGCTTTCGCAGCCACCGCGTGTCTACCCTTGGCTCTCGTCGCTTGCAATGTGACAGGGAACTCCTTCATCAGAGCCGCCGCAACTGGATTTACCGTCGGTGCTGGCTTCTTCGAGGACGTTCCATTCTTTGGCTCTTGTGCATGTTGCGTGTCAGCCATTTCTGCGATCACATCAGGTGGTCACCGAGACAAGGAGGTCTGTCCGAAAGAACGTCGACGACGACGATCCGTCCGTTTCTGGGTGTTTTGGTCTGTCGTCAAAAAATAGAACGCAAGTTAATATTCCGACGCCCGTGGTTGTTTCTTGGCACACGGACCCGCCTCATCTTGAAAACTCTATCAAGTCCCAATCGATCAGGCCGTATGTTCGTGTACCAGTATGAAGACTCTGCAGGGTCTGAGATTCTCTCCTCGTCCACCCTTCGCTGACGAACCAATCGCCACATCTGACCTCTCACCTTTTTTGTCAGCATCGTATGTTGCAGATGCTTCGGTCACATAAGTCAGCTCCCATCAGATGTCCACTCACCGAAGTCACAGATGACCATAATCGTCAGCGTCTACTTTGTTCTCTTGTTGCTCCATCTGTTCCACACTGTGGCAAACTTCCGCTAGAAGGCGTTGCAGAAGAATCTTTATGGATTTCACTGCACCAGCTGAAGTGAGATTCCATCACTTTTTTGGTACGCAGGGTTTAGTCATCGCCCTGGGTCGATGTAGGTGTCGGTAACATTTGATCACGAGAATTTGAAAAGAAGAGAAGAGATGAAGCGGGTGAGGTTGCTTCTGTTTCGATCACAGGTGGTGGATGATCGAGTCGCTGGATCTTTCTGCTAGATTTCATCCATGATGATTCAGAACGATACAAAAGCGAACCGACCGAAACACGATACGACGACATCATGGTGAAACTCATTGTATTTGGAGCGACAGGATTTGCTGGAGGAGAGGTCATACGAGTAGCTCTTAAGTCACCCGAGGTATCACGTTCTATCTTAGATGGAATGACTTAATCTCGAAGGTAACACAAGTGACTGCCGTCGCGAGAAGATCATTAGAGAACGCCACGAACGATCCCAGGTTGAAGGTGCTCATTCACAATAACTTTGAAGATTACAACACACTGTCTGAAGAATTTCGCACTCATGATGCAGTCATCTGGTACGATGTCTACACATCTACATCTTTTTGAATGTATGATAGGGCATTGGGAGGAAAAGTTTCTGATTTCCCATCGATCGAGGAGGCTACCAAGGTGACACACACCTATGCTACACGAGCTCTAGAGTCTATAAAGGAAGCCAGAGGTGGATCGACACCACCATTCCACTTCTGTTATCTGTCTGGCATGGGAGCAGATAGAACAGAGTCTCAGCATTTCTTCTTCGAAAAGGCCAGTCGGTATCTGAAGGTGAAGGAAGAATCATCTGAAGCAGACATGATATTCTCCCTCGATCTGCATCTTCACAGCTCTTGACGATCTAAAACCATTTATAGGGTAGGACTGAAAAGGATCTCCTGACCATCGTCGATGGTAACACCCATCCTTCACTCCGATTGATAATGCATCGCCCGGGAGGCATCTTAGACACCACCTCAGAAGGCATGCGAAGCCGTCTTAGACACGGACTCAGTCGAGTCATGCGACCATATTTCATAGAGAACAAGCTGGTCGCCGGCAGTCTCCTCCACACCGCAACGCACGGCAGCCAAAAGGACACATTAGAGAATGCAGACATGATCGAGAGAGGAGGGTTGTTTCTCTCATCCATTGGATTACAATAGAACGACTATATAAATCACGACGAGCCATCGATGTAATCATTTGGCACATGATCACACAGAGTAAGAAATCGTTGTCTATGTACAAAGACGTTTATGATGCGATACACCGTCTGTGTCTGACGGATTCGATGCTGTTAAATAAGATGTCCTCTTCATTCAGATCCCTCTCTGCTAAGCTTGTTTCTCTTCCTGGCATTCGTGCTGTATACGAGCTCCGGAGAACGCAGCCTTGGTGCAGGGGCTATCTTCATTTCTAAAGGTGTGACGGAGAGCATGTCCAAGACGCTCTAATGTAATACTGGCCGAATCGACTTGTGACGATGAGCTAAAAGCTCTTTGGCCTGCTGGTGTGTGAACCAGATGAAGAATGGTAATGAATCTACCAAAATGGTACGTTCATAAGCTTCTGCGGTCCCTCCTGGGATGAAGAGAAAAAATTCCAGATCCGAAGTCACCGGAAACACGCGAACACGTTCCCAGTTTTACCGCAACGGGTCACGGTAGTTCACGTGCTGATTCGCGTAAGTCGTGTAATGACGATCAGATCCGAACGCTATGCTTGTCTTCATCCTGCATGTCCTTACACCACATGAAGCCCAGATGTTCTTAAGGACGAGTGATCTGATAGAAGAAGAGATTCACCTGATATTTCAAGGGTGATCAACTCGCCTTCTCGTAAAAGGTGAGAAGGGCCATAGTGATACGTGTGAAAAGGTTGGGCTTTCGTTGAATTGGAAATCGATTATCGATTCGAGGAGGTAGTTGTGGCGTCAGCTTCGATAAGGGATAGATCCTCTATAGGATCAGATTTTGTTAAGTGCTCGATCAGGTGGCGTCACCCTATCGCGATTAGCTGGTCGACACCTATCACATTTCCCATCACGATCTCAGTTTTGCATCACGATCGGCCTTTGCATCACGATCAGCCTTTGCATCGCGAACACACTTGGCGTCACGATCTCATCTCCCATCACAATCTCATTTTCCATCACGATCTCATTTTCCACCACTGATCTCATTTTCACATCACACTCGAATCAATCCAACGATGCATTTCATTGGTTCTCGACTCGATCTAAGAGTCGAACGTCCGACATGTCGTGATGTCTGTGGATGGCGATGACTCTCTGTCCCTCCGTTCCTTCATCTTCCACTTCGTTCTGTATCTCTTCTCCCTCCAAAACAAAACGCGGTGATAAGACGATCTCCACGATGCCATCCGAATACGAGCGGACCGTTCCCTCTCTGTGCACCGTCTACAACGCGTCAACTCTTCTCACGCTACACGATACACATCGAACGTCTCTATCTTCAGATGACAGTGCACTCACGATGGGTTCTCCGTGCAGCAGAGTCCAGTGGTGGAAGTAGAGGAGGTCGTTGACTCTCGGCTCGTCTTGCAGCAAGGGAAAGGCGGGGTAGTCTCTCACCGTGTCCACCGCAGTTAAAATTACGGAATCGTTTGTGAGTCGATCTCTGTGGGCGGCGATGTCGTTTGATACATCGAGTGTGCCGTTGGCCTGGCCCTGCTGCTGCCTGCGAGATCTCTGTCTACCTCCCCTCTTCCTCCTCTCTCTCGTCTCTGTCGTTGTGAGTTGACGTGATGATGGATTGCCTGCCTGTGGGGGTGTCGGGAGTGGATGCTGTGACTTGTGCGGAAGTTTGGATGCTTCTGTCGAGTGGTGTAGATGATGTCGGTGGTTCGTCTGGAGGATGTCAGTCGTGATGATGGAGATCACGTGATCATCGCGATCGTGTGATGATGAACGACGATCACGATCATGTGATCGTGACGATGATGAATCGATTCACCTCCTTCTTGTTCGGATATGACACGGACTCTCTTGTTGATGGGAGTGATGGGAGTGATGGGTGTCAGAATGTTCGCCCCGCTCGTGTTTACATCTTCGTTTCTCTCTGGTGTGACCTTTTTTCTTCAATCTCTCTAGTTTTTTTCATTCTCACCTTTTCTTTCTTCTTGGAGGATGTGACGATGTCTTTCTTCTGCTTCTCGTTCAACGAACGAAGTGTGAAGATACGGTACCTTTTTGTTCTTCTCTTCTGATTCTTCTCTTCGTTTCTTCTCTTCCTTCTGTCTCTTCTTCTCTTCCTTTTCTCTCTCTTCTCTCTTCTTCTCCTTCTCTTTCTCTTCCTTCTTCTTTAACTTTCTCTCTTTCTCTTTCAATTTCTCTTCCTTCTCTTTCAGCTTTTCCTTCAACTTTTTCTTCTCTCTCTCTTCGTCGCTCTCTCCTCCTTTCTTGTCTTTCTTACCCTTCTTCTCTTCCTTCTCTTCTTTCTTTGCTTTCTTCTTCACTTGCAGCTCTGTTGGTGTTAGGACATTTGCAATGAGATCGATTCACCTTTCTCTTTCTTTGGTTTCTCATCTTCTGAACTGCTGTCGTCTCTCTTTCTCTTGTTTAATTTTTTCAATCTGTTCGAGACATGAATCGATGTCATCTCACATTCAAACACGAACCGATGCAGATGAAAGAGCAAATTAAAAGGTCTCACACGATGATGTCATCTGATCGCAAGAGAGAGACGGGTTGATTGGGCAGGATGGCGAAATCATCGATGGTGGCACAGACAGCATCGTCTATATCGTAGGTCTTCTTGATCAGGTAGATGAGATCAGAGACTTTCGCCGCCGAAGCGGGAAGGTGTTGCCATGAATTCCTCTTGTATTCATCCTTCTGGCTCAACTTGAAGCTTGAATCGAGAGATACTTTGACTCTCACGGGAGCGGTTCCATTGTCCATGATGGTCTTCGTAAATGTGATGTGTGATCACATGTACCTGATCTTTACGTTGTAGACACGATCGATCATCATTTTTGTAAGAGTATGACCCCAATTGAAGTTCAGTGGTCTAATCACACAGACACGATTGCACTGTACTTGGATCCTCGTGCAGACTCAGCGCAGCATATAGATTGGGCTGTGGGCTCTTTGCATTGTAGATGAAGAATAAAATTGCCTCCAGAAACCATTCCAACACATCACCACACGGACGATATGATGAAGTTGCTATGCATCTTCTTGTCTTTATTTCTGGTATCTGAGGCCGTCTTCGACCTCTCAAATCGAATAGGAGAAACGAAGTATACGATCGAAGTTTTCACCGCTGAACAAGCCAAAGTGATCTCTATCGATTCGACGTCAGCTCTGACGTGAACAGGGGAAAACGTTCGAAGGTACAGTGATTCCAATGACCTCTGTGTTCCGTCAGAAGGTGATGACAATAATGTTACACGTGTCATTGATGGGCGAAGGTGAACTGTTACTTGCCTATCGAGGGTAAACCTCCACAAGAGGAACATTCCAGCGACGAAGACAAGGATGCAAAGAGATTGATCGATACGGCGCTACCTCTGGGACAATGCATATATCGAGTGATTCCATCGGTTGGGTTCGTCTCACGACTGATTCGAGCGACAGTTAGAAGGTTGGTGGGTCTATGAATTCTGCCCAAAGAAGCATCTGAGACAATATCATCAAGAGAAGGGAGAGACCATTCGACCACAGGACGAATTTATCCTTGGAAAATTCGTCAAAGACTCCGGTCGAGAGGACGCCGAACATTACAAAGAGGTGATGATCATTTCACAAATGCACTTCTCAAAGAGACACAGTCTTACAACCTTGGAACGCCTTGTGACATCACGGGCTTACAGAGATCCACCGTGAGTCATCCGAGATGACATCACATCCATCATCATCATCCACCATCCTCTAAAGATGGATTCAGGAGGTCCAATACGAATGTTCAACGAACAGCGCCAACCACATTTCATCCATTCGTGAGCCCGCCACATGTACATACGTCGTCACCATCAGCACACCCGCCATCTGCAAGCATCCACAGTACAAACCGAAGAAAGATCACGTTGAAGTCATCTCGTGTGTCTATGAGAAAGATCCTCATCACGATGTTGGTGGCGATCACGATCGCGATCATGACGAACGTGAGCCGATCTTCTGATGCCGATGTGATCGATGACGATCGATCAGATGATGCACTTGGTATGGATTCTACGAAGCATGTCATGAGCGGCTCTACCGGAGCCGAATCAAGACTTCCAAAGAAGGTGAAGACGATGATGATGCGATGCGATCGATGACGGTAGCGATCAGGCTCAAGGTATCACGGGTCACGGTCGACAGACGAGACCGAAGCCGACGCCCGTGAAGAGCAAGGAGGGAAACGGAATGGAATCGGAAGAGAAAACTGAAGGAATCGGAAGAGGATCGGATGTGAAGGGAGAAGAGGAGGAGGCCACGACGTTCGACCTGCAGATTGATGAAGATCTCATCGAGAAATTGAAACAACTCGGCATACTCAAGACACCGGTGATTTTATCTCCTTCTTATATTACATTCTTTGTTGTCCTTCACTTTATTTTCTTTTTTTATCATCTTCTTTCACCACTTTATCATTTTCTCTCACCACTTTATCTTCTCTTCACCTTCAACAATCTTCTCTTCACCTTCGACAATCTTCTCTTCACCTTCTACATTCTCCTGTGTTCGTGTGTGTAGATCCTCACACATGCACAGGAAGACGATGAGGAAGACACCCACGAGAGAGATGAACTCTAATACAACGGCGACAAGTTTATAACGTCTCTTCTTCGTACGAATCATCCGAAGTCGTTCCTTCTTCTCCCTCCATCACTTCCTCATCACTCGTTCTATCTTCGTCTGTCTCTTCTTCCTCCTCTTCCTCTTCTTCATCTAACGCGACGTTGACACAGAGAGGACCCTCGGTCCATTTCTCGGGCGTCATCTCTTCCTTGGGCTGCTCTTCGAGGCCCACGGTGGCGTTGGTCTGTCCCACAGATTCTCCATCCTTTGACGGAGAAGCAGTGGAGCCGTTCGATCTCCTCTTAAGAACAACGAAGGCGAGGGCGAGCGTGATGGTTGACACGGCAAGGATGCAGCCGAGAACGATGAGGGCGACACCCCATGGAGCCAAGTGTGTCCCAGAGGGCCCACCGTTGTTCTCGTTCTGGTAGTAGACGGCGGGGGTGGGGGAGGGGGGAGCGGGGGCGGGGGCGGGGGCGGGGTTGGCGATGGGTGTGGCCATCGCGTTGTAGACGACGGTCACCTTACCGCTGGCTGAGTCTTGAAGGACGTAGGCTTCGGTCGTGCGGCCCTCTTCGAGGCGGGTTGTAGATGAAGCGACGACCTTTCCCGCCTTTTTCACGTGGATGGAGAAGTCACCGGCGGGGGCGGTGATCTTGACGTTACCCTGGTGATCGGGGGTGAAGTCTTGGCCGGTTGTAGATGAAGCCAGGGCCTCTCTCAGAGCGTTGAAGAGGCCGGTGGGGGCAGAATTTTCGTCGAAAAGTGAGCCGACGATTCCGTGAAAAGTGATCTCCTTCACGCCCTTCTTGGCGGCGGCCACGGCGTAGAAATTTCTGAGAAAAGTCTTCTTATCCTTGACGGAAGCAGGTACGCTGAAGCTGGAGACGCGTACGGGCCTTCCCAGGGAAGCTACCCCATCGAGTACGTCGGATAATTGTCCTAGGGACAGTGGAGAAGTCGCGGAATCGGAATTGAATCGGAATCCGACTTGATCCACGGTGAGCCCGGCGGCGATCCACTGGCGAGAAAAGTTCTGGAAAGAGAGTGGAAGTTTCCAGGAAATTTCCGTGGGTACGTAATCGTTACTGACGCTGATGCTGGTACGTACGCCGGGGGCGGCAGACTGTACGGCCTGGAGGGACACGCGTTGTAGATGGAGCAATTCGGTCGAATTGAATCCGAGTTTCTGGCCCAAACGATTCAGATCCGTTGAAACGTCGATGAGCGTGAAATTTCGGAGAAAAGTGCCGACGATGGAGGTCACGTGACGACCGAGGGCAGCCCCAAATTCTACCACGTCCCTCTTGACGGCTATTTTTCCGGCGGGCTGAAATAATCCGGTGGCTTTCAAGTTGAAACCCATGGAGAGCAGAGTGGCGATGTGTCCCTTCAGCTCGATCTCCTTCTCCAATTGGCTCGTTGTAGAATCGATGGTCGACCAAGAGAAATCAACAGTGGCACTGTTGATGCCAATGTCCTTCAGCTGCTTCCACACCGATGTCACGTTATAGTTGAACGGGCTGGCTTGGACTCCGTACTGGAAATTCGAAGCCAACTTGTAGAGGGCAACCGTGAAGTCCTTCTTCTCTCCCTGGACTTTCACGGTCACGTTGTGCTGTCTCATTTTTCCGTATTTCTCCGCCCTCGTCAGTTCAAGTTGGTTTTCGGCAGCCGTGTTGTTCATGATGAGTTGAGAGGCTAGAGCGGCCTCGCTCGGTGTAGACATCTGGTAGCCAAATGACTGTGCATCATCTCTCGCGATGACATCCGATGCGACGGGGAGGTAGTTGCTGCGGGCGTTCTTGGCTTTGACTCGATGAATAGAAGTGAGGGCAGTCTCTCTGTTGGTGTAGACGACCTTGCCGGGTTGAGATAGAGGTCCGTAGCCGTTGCCCGAGTTATCGATGGGGAGGACCATGACTTGAGAATCGACGGACACGGAAGACATGATGGACACGATGGAGGATGTCTTGGGGATGGACAGTCCAAGGGTCGATGTCATGTGATCTGCATCTTCTAATCGGACGCGATAGCCGAGGGTCGGGGCTTCGTATTCGTCGACGGTCCAGACGAGAGTTGAAAACTGATCGAAGGTCTTCATGGAACCTAGAGAGAAAATGAGATGGTGGGGACGTGATGGAATGCAGGTGTCGGACTCACCATCTGAATTGTACTCGATGAGAATGAGAGTGAAAGCGGGTTGGAGGACGATATCAAAGCTCTTGTCTTCGGCTCCGATGGAAATGGAATCGTAAGAGGTGGGAAGCAGGTAGGGAATCCTCCACGAAGAGAAGATTCGGTTCTTCAGAGATGATGCAGAAAGTGATACGGTTGTATGATTGTCTACGACGAAAGAGTATCTGCCGTCAGTGCTGAGGACAGAAAAAGATTTTCCAGCGGCATCGGTGAGCGTGATGTTCACTATGAAACGTATGAGACATTATGATTCCAACAATTATGTGATGATGTGATGAAAGGACTGTGATAAGGCTTCGTATTGAGGTATTTTGTCTTCAGAAGGTTGTAAGACTCACCCGAAGAGGTCGTTTGTCCGTCAGAGGCAGTGATAGATCCACTCAATGTTGCTGCCTGAACAAGGCCAACGAGCGCCAGAATGAAGAAGAGGGCACTGTATCTCTGCATTGTGACAAAATTCGATCGTATGACGTTCTTTACAATGAATGTCTGTACACAGGAGCTACCAAAGGTGATGGTGCTCTCAGATTAGATCGTGTCCGTCTCGATGCGAAAGTGATGGACCTCTCGAACCACACGGGCAGTCAGAATGAGCCTCTATCAGCTCTTCCCATCTCTTGTCTACATTCTGTAGACTCCAGCCCGAACCTTCCACACAGCGATTTAGAAGATGTCGTTGCGCGCTCGTGAACGTCGACAGAAAGACATCCGTTGAGACTTGAAGACTCGAATCTCGGAATGAGTTGAATGTTCAGAGAATTTGTGTGTCCTCTTCTCCAAGTAACGGGCCAGCTTGCGACGCGATGGATCATGGTCTTCTTCTCGTGATGTAGAAGGACGAGACGATTGAGCGTGGGACGGTGACGTTTGGAATCGATCTCAGAGGTCGATGATGTCGATGTCGAGGGATGGATCGGAACATCATACAGAACATCATACGAACAGGTATCTTCTGATACTTGGAACGAATGGATGACCTAGATTCTCATGCATGGAATATGAATCGAGTGACACAAGAAGATCCGCTATATGTTCATTTATCATTGCCTTCTAAAGACCTAATATCTCTCGATGGTCCAATGCTCCCAGTCAGCAATACCACTTGCGGTGTTCACTTTAAACTTCTCGTTGTGATCTCCCGCTCTCAGATAACGTCCCTGAGCCGATCGAAGGACATACTTTCCATCTTTAGGTACTATCTGCCACACCTCGCAGTCTCCCGTGGTGGGTCTCTATCACCATATGTTCAGCCATCGTCAACAAAATGCAACTCACCAGTCGAACTTTCCCATCCTTCCTCGCAGACAGATAACTTCCGTGATGTGAACTGTTTGACTCAGCGACATTGTAATGATAGGATGTTCACACCGAAGGAGATAGAACCCTCCACTGCTGCAGGGTACGGGTATCCACCTCTCGAACGAGTTCTTATTGGGCACCTGATCTCATTAGAATCATCATACACTTCCATCAAACAGGTGAAAAGTCACCTGTTTCAACTTCTCATTCTCTCTCGCCGACAGAAGATAACCATGATGAGATCGGATGCCAACATCACTGTCTAAAACGGATAGAGGGCGTTGAACGTGTGTCTGAACATGAACGGCGACGAGCTGCTGTCCCCACGGTGGATGATTCGAGATCGGTGGAGGCAGCTGCGAATAACCGGGTGGAGGTTGCACGTGAACTGGGGCTGGAGGAACGTACCCCGGTTGACTGTAAGGTTGCGGTTGACCGTAAAATGGTTGAGGCTGACCGTAAGACTGAGGCTGGCCATAAGGTTGAGCTGGATTGTGATTGTACGGTGGATAAGCACCGTTGTTCGCATGATGATGATGCATGTGGTCTGTGTTCCACGAGAAAAGTGAAGAGTGGGAGCGCTTCAATGTTTCTCGTGTGACAGCAAACTCGTCTTCACAGAAAATGGACCACGAGAAGTGACTGCATGCCTTGACAGCAGGAACAACAGAAGAACACGAGACGAAATCCGATTTAGTTATTTCCCATTGCTTCCCACATCTTCTTCAGCTGCTGCACAGACCGATGCATGTATTCCACCTCATCTTCATCAGCATGATCGTTCGACTTGCATTTCTCACCTCCAAGTGGAACTTGGCTCTCTGTCGGATGGTTAACGTCCTCTGTACAATCGTGCTCATTGCGTCTAATGCGATCTTGTTCTACAAAGAAATCAGATCACATGCACGATGATGATGATTACCTCGTCTAACATGTTTCTTCTGAGTAACTCGAGTGTCGACATGGCTTGGAGTAATTTCGGCACGTCGTTCTTGTTATCCGATTTGTATGCATCGCTCAGATCTTTGAAATAGAGGGCGATGTCCATATTTAAATTCTCCCTCTCCAATTTGACGTTTTTCATCTACAACAACGTCATCAACATCATCGTCAATGATGATGTCTCACCCTCTCTATACACTGAATGACCAACTCGTCGATTCTCGCTTCTTGCTGTTTGTTCAAATCCCCATGCATGTGTTGCTTAACCTTGGCAGCGAAGACGGTGATGGAGTCCCCGTCTAAATCGACCCTCGTGTCCTGCTTGAAGAAGTCGCCGGACTTTAAGAGGTGGTTGGCCACCGAAGGTGAGATGAGCATCTGGAGGTGACACTCTGCAGCCCCGATGACTTGGTTGCAGAGACCTTCGCACTCCTCGATGATGGGCAGGAGCACATGGTCCGGTGCACCCGAGCGATAGAGGGGGTCTAAACGAGCTAAGACGGCCACCCTCTTTGCTTCCAGCTGTCGGAGTCAACGATGAGACAGATTAAAATTGAATCATTTCGTTCAGATGGATGGTGAGAGGGGTACCTCCTCTGCGGCTTCGGCGTGCTCCTTGTCTAACGTCTGTTGTTGTTTAATGTCGTGCATCTGTTGTACGAGTGCCTTGTGATCCCTCTCCAACTTTTCCTTCTCGGCAATGATGTTTGAGATCTTCTCTTCCATCTGCTCGACGATGACCTGGTATGAAGTCAGATGGAACATCGACGGATGGATTCTAGACCTTCTTCTTCTCTCGATATTTACGCGAGGCTTTACGTTGTTGCTCTGCGCGGGCAGTCTCCCTTTCCTCTGCCGTCTTCAACCTCTTTGTGCCCCTGTGTGGATATGTCATAATCTGGACGCAAATGTAGATGATACCTCTTCTGCCCTCCTCCAAAGTGATCGGAAGGGCCGAGAGGAGAAGAATCGTCGCTGTTGCTGCCATTTCCAAAGTTTGCATCGTTGATCTGCGAGGCATCCTCGAGGGGTAACGTCTGTTGCATCAGATTGGAAAAGAATTGTTGGTTCTGTTGGTGTTGTTGGTGCTGTTGAATATTCTGGTGGCTCTGCATCTGCAGAACATTTGGCTTCAGATCTAGATTTGAGAGGATCTGCTGCTGCTGATTCAATTGAGTTGGTTGATAAGAGAAGCTGACGTTCGAGTAGAGGGGTTGCGGCCGGTGGACGTTCTGGTTCGTCTGGCTCTGTTGCTGTTGGCTGCATAGAGGTTAGACGGCCATGTAGATCCGAAACAATGAGATAAACGAATCGCACCCGCTCAACATGCGAGGGTAGCTAGAGGTTGAATCTATGAGAGGTCGAACAACCTCCCCCAAATGCTGAGATAGATTTAGAGGGTCGAAGAAATCGTTCGCAAGGGTCTTCTCGTTCAGCCACTGCTCTCATTCAACATTCGGCTCCGAATGTAAATGCTACATACCGACATCGCTTGCATGTCCCTCTGTGAGTAGTCTGGTACATTTGAATATTGTGCACGTATCAGATTCATGCTCGGGTCAGAGTAGCCGTTCATGATTCTAAAGTGGACTGCTGATCTCGTCCCCCTGGCATAGATTCGCCATGGTAACCATATCGGAGATCATCTACTCGAGATTTGGTTTTATTTCCGCTGAACTGTCTTGTCTCTGTGCCACAAAAGCAATCCCTCGATGTGTCACTCCAATTCTACGTTCGCGGCCGCACGTACATCCATAGACTGACTATGTCGAGTGGCCGTGTTTACACGAGGGCTATTACTCTCTCTGTAGATGATGCTGCCACGCCGAAGTGGATGTAAGGCGGTGACAACTTGGGAGAGAGTAAGTTGATTTTCTTCGAACGGCGACAGCCGCGACTTTATGTGTGTTTCAATTGGGCCCACATCGGCTTCAGTTTGTGGCATGTTGGCCACCGAACAGTGGAGGGTACATCCAGCTGTGGAGCGCATATCTCTTGATGCCCGTGAGTGCAGGTACAATCTATAGAGTCCACTGGGTGGACAGGCTGCTGTACATCGTTGAAAGTCGTCACAATGGCTCTTGATTTTTTAAAAACCGAATTGGTTCGGTTCGTGGTCCATCTACAATGAAATGATGCGCATCATTGTGATCGTAACAGATGGCATCAGCGGCTGGGCTCGCGAATAGGGAGGACAACGTCCAGGACAAATTGAATGCCATCAAGACTTTGATCACGAGAACCAATGAGGAGTTAGGGATCACGAAGGGAGAGCCCCAGGATCCTCTAAAGAGTGCGACGATGACATCATCTGGATCTCACCTTCTCACAGTGCATCCCATGGGCCCAGTTAACATCGACGACGCTCGATTTCGGGTCAGAGAGGCGTTACAACAGGTGGGAATCGTTGCATCACAGACACAGATCATAAACTGAAAGAGAAGTATTGTAGGTCCGAGGCGTTTTGACTCGATATACACATCAGCTCAATACGGAGAGAGACGTAGCTCTCAACAAGTACCTCAAGATGTTGCAGGTATTCACGATGTCGTCTCTTCTCTGATGTCGATCAACTGTCGAACAGGATCGAAACAATTCCGAGAGTGCGGCGAAATCATTGGAGAGGTCATTAGAGCAATGTCAGCAGTTGGGAAACAAATACATCCAAGATTCTATCTCTCAAGCAGTGGAGACCCAGAAAGAAGACAACAAGTGAGATGTCACGATCTCCATCAGAAATGACGTGGACAGAGCGATCTCTCGTTTTTCAGAGAAAGAACAGAGCCAGCAGCGTCTCAACCAGATGATTCACCGCATCAAAGAAGTCGGTGAACAGGTGATGCTTCACCCAATTCTTCCGATTCTCTTCTCAAACGAAAGAGAAGAGGAGAAGATCTTACAGACGATCACATTCGTTTGCATTATTCTCTTTCAATTCGTAAGATTGAAATACGAGCAGGCTGGACTGCAGTTCTTCTCTGAAAAATTGGACGGTACGATGAGTGAAGTGCCTAACGCTCACCATCAGATCTCTCTCAGCTCGGTCGCACTTCTATTTGACGTGAGAGGTCTTCCATAATGATCCCGTGACGAGCGGTTCAGGTGTATCTGAATGAGTTGGGTAACGTGGAGAATGTTTCTCTGACTCTAGAGGATGGAACGCAGAAGCCAGAATACAATTACGAATTGTGTCAATCAATCAAGTGAGTCGAGTTTTTCACGAGAGATGACAAATTGGATTTTTTCAAACGTGAAGAGAATGAAACCTTTTTCGATTGAAACCTTACGGTGATAAGATTCTCACACGTTCAACAGGAGAGGTTTCAACGACTTTGTAGATAAGATCACGAAGCTGACAAATCAAGATAAACTATTCCAAGAGTTACAAGCGTACGACCTGAAGAAGGTCAAATCAGTCATGGAAGCCGATTTGCTTCTCCTCCACGACGACGAAAAGTGAGAACCATCTCGTGTTGAATGTCAAAGTGTAGATCATAAGGAGGACACGATGTCCATTTATTTTCCGTTGATAAGAAGCCAGGAAGCATTACAAGCAGTACGAACTACTGCAAAACAAGTATGGAATGATGAGGAACAGCTGCGAAGGCCTCGTCATCTATTTTTACCTTCCAAAGACGACGATGTCACAGTGGGAGGACACGGAGAATTCACTGAAACTTCACGAAATGCTCTACGAAAATTCGGTTAAGGAGATAAGAACGCAGGTGAGAAATCTGATGGAAAATGGGTGGAAAACTGATGGAAATGTGAGGTGTACTCTCTGTTGTTGGGAGTCGAGAAGAGTGGAATGAACGAGAAGACTTTGGCTAAGGAGACACAATTGATCACAGAGAACGAGTGAGTCTCTCACTCACTCACTGATACGTTATCATTCATCGTAGATATCGCACCGCTGATCAACATCATCACATCATCCACATCACATCATGATTGACCTCACATCATCATCATCACATCATCGACATCACATCTTCCATCTAAGTCTCATCAGTCGCATCACTTTGAAAGATCCATCCATCGACGACCAAGACTCATCGAAGATTCCCGCCCGCTTCGTCTTGTTCGGCGATCTCCTCTTGTGTGCAACCGCAGTACAGAGTCTCGTCGACCTCTTGACTGAAAGAGATCACACTTGGTCTGACATGAATGATAACATGGACACTCAGCCGATCGAATACGAACTCGTGGCAACGAAGGTGAGAGGGGTTTCATTCAAATGAAACTCACGGCGTCAGGCGTCGTCGATGGAGAAGCAGAAGGTGAGGGAAAAAAAGTGGGGGATGTAATATTTTGGCAGGTTGTAGATGGAGTGGAGCACCATTATGTCTTCTGTGGTAGTAGTGTCAATACGAGTACCATCAGAATCAATCGAATTCCGTTCCACAGCATACACCAGGTGACAGACTCGCTCCCCCCTCCGCCCCGGCCTCATTGTAGATAGGTCCTACCCATCTTGCAGATATTGAGACAGCAGCTGATGTTCAGTGAATTGTTCTCGAGCTGTTTCGAAGAAGAAGGAAGAGAGGAACCAACGCAGGCCATGGACCAAGGTGAGATATTCTACAGAGTGTCATCATGATATCGTATGGATCGTCTTCTATTGTAATCGTTGCGATGTCATCACAACAGTCATGACATCATCATAACGATCATCATCATCATCACAACGATCATCATCATCTGAGACACCGATCAACACGACTCGATCATCTGAGACACCATCAGGTTCGAACTGGAGGCAACAGAAACAGATGATCGAAATCTCTACGGAATCTCCCGGAACAATCAGTGCCACGCTGCTCCACCCGAAGACTCTCTCTCTCATCTGTTTATCCGTACACATTCTACCGGGGGGTCTCATTCAAATAAGACTCTTAGGCTTGACTGAAGAGGTTGCGATGCAGTGGGCGAGCGAGCTGTCTGCCTTACTGGCAGGTTGTAGATCGATCCCTCACGTCGTGAATCAATTGATGAGTAAACTGTCGGATTGAGACGTGGACGTTCATGTCATGTGTGGGATGATGATGTAGATGTTTTCGTGGATGAGTGTCGTGCGTGCACGTGTGGATTCTCCATCGTGAGGTGGAGGTGATGGGTGTCAGACGTGTTGTAGATAGCCATTTCGTGAAATGGGAGACATTTCACATCTCACATCACGCCGACGTTATGAGCGATGCACATGACCCAGATTCCGATGAAACGAGCGAAATAGAGGAATTGAGGGGAGATGTTCAGGGAATCTATGAGAGGGGCATGTTTTCATCTCTTCCCATCCAGGTGATATCACGTCACATTTACATCATCTCACACGAACAGTATTTGGGAAAGAATCCTTCGTTATGTTTTACATTCACTCCCATCCGACCTTGGGAGGAGCAGAGTAACGCGAGCGACGAGCTTGCATTCGAATCATTGCCCACCCTCTATCAATTCTGTGTCCTGCAGATTGTCAAAGATTTCGAAAACATTTCGAAACAAGCTCGTGACGATCTGGATCACTTGTGGTGAACGATCGAGATGATTTCAATCTATATTCTGATGACGACAAGGTGGTCTTTACCAGTGTATCTGAGGGCATCCGTTTACAATCAGATCACATACAATGGTAGAATGCAACATGATAATCTCTGCTTGTTCAAAGATCTGCCCCTCTTAAAACGTGACATCTCACCCACATGATTCCACTCATCCCTTCCAGTTCACATCATCGAGATGAACGAAAAATGGTGCGAGACTTTACATCACCATCACGACACACGATTCCAAGAGGTGTCAGTCATGGAAGCAGAAGAACCTCACCAACTGGTCGACCTACTGTGTCTCCCCGCCCTGTCCGAGTTGACCGCGGCCAGTTTGGACTGTCCCAATCTACCGATAGAAGTTGTCAGGCTGTTGCCAGATAGCGTGAACCACTTACGACTAGACACGCAACACTCCCAACCTCGCAAATCAGCTCCCAGAATCAGGCAGAGTCGGTGAGAATAACGATCGACCTCCTTTGATGTCTCTTCACATGATATCACACTTTTGTACGGCAAGTGTTGTCATGATATCATGATGTCGCACTCCTTCGTGCTGTTTCACTATCACGTTTCACATCATGATATCATACTCGATCACACAACATCACACTTCACATCATCCCTTATCATCCCATGACATCATTCACATCTCCATGGTAACACACGATTGACATCTATAAATAGAATGAGAGGAGCTGAAGATGGGTTCGATAGGACCGAACGCCTCTTATCTCAATACAAGATGACCCCCCTCCGTTTTCCCGCCAATTTGATGTCCATCATTCTCCTCAACTTTCCCACCAAATGTACCCTCGTGTGGGTTCTCAGTCAACTGACAGGTGACAGACGTGACGTCTACATCGATTGACATCCATCAGAGTTGGAGCATCTGACCGAGCTTGAGATCTACTCGACTGATGAGGTGGGGTACTCTCTGCGTGCACCTCACACCATATCGATTTCGAGTGAGTACATCGACGATTTGTCACATCACATCGAGAAATTATCGATGCGATCGTGATTTGACTCACATCAGGGATGAAAAAGTTGAAGAGGTTGAGCGTGCCCACTTATCTGATGAGTGCGGCATCGTGGAGACACATCACGAGTACGTATCCTACGCACGTCAATCTGACATTCTCCAGGTCTCCCCCACATCGAGTGCATCATCGGCAGCCGCGGTCCCAATTTCGAATTACAACTCACCGATCGCTCCCCCATCATCATCTACAACAGTGATCGTGCCTCGTTGTAGACGAACAGAATCTGACGCTTGCAGGTATGACCCTGGAGACGTTCTGTGCTTATCTGGATTACGCCATGGATACAGATTCTCCATCAGGTGACAGACGTCTACGCTACGTCCGATCTGGCGTTATAGACATACATCATCTAACGTGTGATAGACATCCTCTACTCTTCTGCTGCAGCTGAAGCTCTCATCGGGCAAGGTACACTGATGGATCCACTTTCAGACAGGAGAAGAGCTCTCAACAAAACACCAAAAGGAGATGTGACGTACGGTCACATCATGATACGGGTGTGTGGCTCGTTGTAGATCGATGGGTGGCAGGTTGTAGACTGACGTCGCTCAGTACTGCGTGGAGATGTTGAGGAGGAGGTCGACTCTGTTGTGTCTTTATCGTGCGTCGTGGTGGCTGTGGAATGCAGTACAGCCATTCGATGTGATTTATACTCGAACGAAACGAGGATTGACTCGTTGTAGATCGATCATCCGAACCCACAGTGGATGCATTACGTACAGACCGGTGTCTTGGTGGCCTGTCAATTACCCTGCAGTGAGTCATATACGTGAAATGTCTCGTTGTAGATGACGAATTCACGAAATTTTCTCCTGATGAGGTGACAGGCTGGGCCATAGAGGAAGTCATTCGTGCTGGTGGTTTAAAAGTGTTGTTAGAGTTGCTGAGGCGATACATGCTACCCCAACAAGAGGAATTGGGGAGAAAATTGGCGGGAATCATATCGAACCTGACTTACCACCGACGTGAGCCTCGTTGTAGATCGTGATGACGTCACGACACGTGATTGACCCCATCAGCCATCGTTCAGATCGCCAGCTGCAGAAAGCCTTTCTCCGTGGAACAGAATGCGAGTTACATATGGCACCCCCCTCCAGAGAAGTGAAATCTCATCGATATTTCTACTCTGATGGTTTCAAAGGAATGTGAACTTGGTTGAATTGGCCGAACAGAATTGGTACTTGTACAGAGGAACGGAAATATGGAGGAGAGGTGGAATATTATTACAGGTGAATCTATCCATCTACAATGCGAATCTTCTCATTCGAATGAAACGTTGTAGATCAGTCCGACCTGTCAGAAGCAGCTGTGGAACAGAAAATTCTTGGAAAAGTTGTGGACGAGCTCGCATCAACCGTTCAATTCACGTCTTCCCTCACCCATGGAGGTGAGAACGTTCGAAGAAAGTTCCGTTCATCTACAACCAGTCAAACGATGCGAAATGTCTCAATTATCTCATCCTGTCGAATCTGTTGTGTTCGAGAAATCACACTGGTGTACCGGATGATTGTAAAGATATCGTACATGATGTCATGAGTCATGCACTCATCGAACTGATGGGTGAGCGGGTCATCATGACATCGTCCATACGTTCCCATGATATCATACACGTTGGTCACATCGTTCATAAACGTACTTTATCATCATGATATGACATCATGAGTGAGATATCTCACCGTGGTACAGGCTGGAACGGAGGTGATCCGGGCCAGCTCCCCCACTACTTCTCCATGACCAATTATTTGTGCCACCCGGGTAGCCGAGTGAAGAGAGAGCACACCCTCCTGCTCGAACAGCTGCTGACCACCGACATCCAGAGTCTATCTACAACGATACCGAAGACTCCCCTCTTAACCCTACTGTCAAACCTCTTCCACAGGTGATCATCCCTCCTAAAAATTTGGGACTGAGCGTTGTAGATCGTGGACTCCCAATAGTAGCTCGGCGAAGGGGGTGAAGCGTTGGATCCAAGTGCACACGGAGAACCCAGACGTGGTTCTAGCATCAGATGCAGGTGATATGGATAGCCTCCACTTCTCCTTACCCTCTTTAGAATTAGAAGCGAGGCAGGTCCTGTGTTACATCCTCTCTTTCCTCTATCACGCCTCGATCGACCCGACCAGGTGAGATGCATTCAAATGAAACGTCTCATTTGAATGGAACACCTCACTGACGAGGAGACAGCCGGTTCAAATTGACAAAGAAGGAGGCGGACCTCATCATGAACTTTCTCGGGGTGACACCCAGGCCACACGACAGGTGCACCATCATATGGAGTCAACCGGACATCATCATCTCATGGATCACACCATCGGCCACACCGGAGGTCCTCTCGTGGACTCTAAAGATGTTGTGTTTTCTGGCCGAGGACAACGATTACAGAGAGGATATTACGGACAAGAACGTAACGGAAAAGGTACAGAACACGTCTGTTTAGAGGATGATGTGTTGATGATGGTGATGCAGTTGCTGTCGGACGTCATCGAGAGGGCAGACTTTGGAAAGTATCAATCTCAGATCTTCAACTGCTGCAAAGAGTTGAGGCATCGATTGTTCGGGCAAGAGAAGTCGGAGTCATCACAAGATGCAGAAGGCGAAGGATCGAGAAAGAAAATGAAACTGTAAATGTGTTGATTCCGCCTCTCTTGTTTACATGATCCCATCAATGATGAACACCGTTGCACCCACAGAACAGATGAAGATGATGGAGAATGACAACTGCGAGATACGTTGAAGCGGTTTGTATTTCACTGATCTATGCGCTTCCTCGCCGCTCAGAGCCCTAGGGTCACTAGTGGCTGTCACGACAGGCAAGAGTGGAAAGCACAAATCCGACTGCCAGTAATTACTCGAATCAAAACACACCACAAAAATACACCTTTTCTGCACTCAACCGCCCTCTCGAACAACTCTCATTTTCAACACCAACCGAAACAGACAACATGGCCCCTCCCTGCCCCAAATGCAACAAGTCTACATGGGTCAACCCAGGCATGACCGCAGCTCAGGGAACATGCGCCAAATGCTCTCCCACAAACTACTTCACCCAGTGCGTCCAATGCAAGATCAACTTCTGCAGCAAGTGTGGAGGTACCGCTAAGAAATGAGGCCGACGGCCAACTGCATCGCTGACCGACGTCGGCTGATAAAAATAAGACATGTATTCCAATGGTGCATCATATGGTTGGCTGCTTTGATGGTTCCGCGTCAACTGATAGCACGATTGCAGCAATTACACGATGATCCGTCTCATACCATGATACCGAATGCCGATCCGCTTTTTCTCACAAATCGGAAGCAGCACCGAAAGACATGTGGAATATATCAGTCGCTTCACAAGCGTATTTAGCAGCTCGTGAGAGGTATAAAATGTCTCAATGGTGCGAAATCCAAATAAAATGGCGATAAAACGATGATAAAACTACAACGAACGCCACCCACGTTTCATGTGATGTGATCTCCTTGGTTGACATCAATCGCGATGAACAATTACGAATGTTACCTCCACGGTGCCGTTAACGACGCACAATGGAAGGCATTCCTCATGTCTAAACTGAAAGGACTCTCTACATCATACGCTGTTCCGTTTCACTACAAAGAATTGGTTTTCAAGAGTGCCGTCCAAGGTACCTATCAACGACACCGTTGAGATCTTCACATCACCTCTGACCACATACAGGAATCGCTCAAATCGAACTCAGAGCTCGCTGCGATCTCTCTTCTGAACCTCACAAATGGTGAACGACCTCTCATCATCTCCTAAAATGACAACATCAGGACCGTTCGTTCCACTTCACTTCCCAATGTGAAGCCAAAGATGCCCGTGCTAGTTCGCAGCGTCATTGATGCTCAAGTGTCTGACAACATCCACACTTTTCTCGAACTGGCCGGATACAAGTGAGAATCTTCATCGAAATATCTGGCGGGAAACCGGCCTCACCCAATCTAGGTACGATTACGAGTTTGTGTCTGAAGGGACGGAGTCGATCGCTCTAATCAAAGATCGAAGATGTGTCATCACGGTTTCCAAGATCTTTCGGGTGAATTTCTACGAATCTTCGTCCCAATTGTCTTTTCCCGCCATTTCTATCTTCCATTGAAATCTCGCAGACATTCGATGGCTCAGGGAGAAACGATGAAGACAGTCTCACACCGGGTTTCTCTCTCGTTGAATTGACAACAACTGCCACAACCGATGAAGATCTCAATCATGCGGCTGATGAGCTCAACCTCATCGCGGAGTACTTTGCACCGTATCCTTTGTTCGATCTACAAAGTTGTAGATGGAATATATCCTTGACGCTGGTAGGATATCGCTGGTCAAAATTCAACACACGCAAATCAAAGCGAGCAAGGCTTCCGCACAACCTATCAAGCAGACGTTGGCACAAGGAAAGAAGAAGGGATAAAGAATCAAGATGTATTTCGTCTCAGTCATCGCATCGACACCTCTTTCACCACGGACACCTCGTGATGCTCTCGTCGTCTCTCGTGTCGCATCATCAACTGAGAGAGTTATCGGGCGCGTGATGTTGGTCTGCATCATGTCTTTGATTGGATCTTCTGTCTATAATACATGATCATGTTTTCGAAATCACGGTAAGAGATACGATGGGGATTGACATCGCCAAAAGTTCCGCTCTTGATGGCTGCACCGATCAAAGACACCACTCGAGCACTCATCTTCTCTCCGATCAGCTCGTATGACGCAGGTGTTTGGTTACTCACACATCCTAATTGATCCTCACCACGATATTCATCTCTGTTGGGTTGAAGATCTTCGGCGACTCTAGCAATGTTCTGTAAGGTGATGTAGCCGGCGTCTGTTGATGGTCACGCGGCTGGCTGTGCATCCAGATTATCTCACTCTTGATATCAAAGTATAAGAACATGTCTCGGACCTCTTTTGTAGGATCTCGAATGATCAATCGCTGCGTCATCAACTCTGTGAATTTAGACAGCGTCACTCCCTCTTCTCCGACTCGTCTCGCTATGTCGTCAAGCTCCACCTGATACTCAGTCGGTGGTTTGCGTTACGCATGATATCACATCACCCTAGTGGGTCGACTGCCAGTAACTGATGTGATGGCCAGTTTCAGATCGCTTCGACAGAGCATACCTCTTCCGTTACTGTCGAACCTTGAAAATGAAGATCGAATGTCATCCAACATCTCTGGTGTCGGTCTCTGTTGAATAACGTTCAAGCTTCTTCCATAGGTAGATAGAGAGTTGCCGAACATCATGAGCGACAACCTGAAATCGTCAGGGGAAACCTCTAAAAAGCGCGGGATGTTTTATTTCAATGTTACCCAATCTACTGCTATTCTGCAGAATAACGGCACTTGCAATCAGCGTTTCACCTATAGACAGAGACGAATGGTTTATCTCGTGTGGACACGATCTCCACAGTCTTACAATGTTTTTATTGTGTGTGAAGCCTGGCACTCTTGTCAAGTGTCAGGGGCTGACCAAGCCACCCCTCTAACTCTTCGAAGCTGCAGGCGGCAGCGTTGCCATTCAGCTTCCGTGCTAGCGCTCCGCGCTTGTACTCCTTTGTGTGTTTCTCTCGTAAGAGAAAAAATGCGCGAAACGGGAATTCTTCTGATCAGACGCATCTGGGAGGACATCAGCGACCTCATAGACGATGCCCTCTCGAGGGCGGAAGAGACAGTTATTCGCCAAATGGAAGTATCTGTCTCTGGTTGTCCTCTTATGGATCACCTCGAATTGGACTCATGCGGGGCCACCATATAGAGGAGAGATTTTTGACCTCTTCAACGCGGGAGAAGTGTTAGTGCCTTTTGTACCATCAGAAGTGGTAACTCAATACCCCGACTTCCGTCGTCGCTGACCTCAATCAGGTAATGGCAGACCATTCCAACGTGTCGTTGGCATATTTAATCACAGTCCACAACCGAGAGACAGTCACATCAATGTCAGAGCTGATCAATGCTGTCTATCACCCCAAAGATTATATCTTCATACACGCAGACGCACATAGTATCAAAGACTCTGGAGTCGACATCATCAGAGAACATTACGAAAACATTCCGAACATCATTGTGAGGAACACCCATTTCCTGTGCCCTCACGTCTCATCTTCAGCAGGTCTTAGAAGATCGAGTGCCCGGTAAATGGGGCGATTTTGCGCTCGTTCAAATGTATCTCAATCTGATCAAGGCGGCTCACCAACCAGATTACAAGTGGAATTACGCCATCGCCCTGGATGGCTCAGCTTATCCGATCAAGATGAAGCACCTGCGTTCATTCATGGCGGGTCAACACGAGAACATGTGCTTCGTAGATAAGGAGTGGTACCCGTGTAGAGACACGACACCCACAGGGAGAGACAAATGTTCGCGGACACCGGCGAGGTGACAATCCTTCTACCGATCATCACGTCATCTGTCACATCACCATCATATCACATCGCGATCTCATCTCACCTCATCGCAGGTGTCTCAATTCACGCTGCACGACTCACACACTCTCCCCCGACAACGCTCCCATCGCATCATCGACCCAATGGTTCGTCCTCTCCAGACCCTTCATCACGTGGCTGCTCCAACCCGAGGTCCTCGTCCCCTGGACCAAATTCTTTCGCCCCACTTGGATTCCCGATGAACAATTCTGGACGACTCTATTCTACAACAGTCCCTTCCGAGAGCATCGCTTGGATTTCGAATTCACCGTGGTCGATTGGCGGGAAAAATGTCTGTTGTGGGAAAATCCCAGGCCGGGTGGTAGTCCTTGTTACTTGGGCGTAACGGATCTGACGACCGTACTCAACGTGGAGGGGTTTTTCGTGAGGAAAATGTGGTCGAAAGAGCCGCTGAAGAGGTTGATCGATTTCCACGGAGGTGAGTTGGAGATACGATGATGACGATCTGATGATGATCAGATCACCAACCGGAGTGGAATGATTCTACGATGAGTGAGTGATGAGATCGTCATGTGCATCGAGATCTTGTCCGTGTGATGATGTTGATGTCTGATTTGTTGAGCAGAGCAAGTCAAACACATGTACGATCTACATCACCTGGCGGCTGAGGCCCTTCAGAGTGTCAAAGTGAGCCACAAGAAGGGAATGAGAAACATACCCGATCACGTTCCATCATCGGATGTCATCTGCTGGCAACTGCACCATGTTGCAATCGAAAAGGTCGAGGAAGGAGATTTGTACACCAACAAACCCTGTTACACGGTGAGTTTTCATCACGATCCGCGCGATCGCGATGCGATGATCGGTGATCGCGATGGTGACGATGCGACAGATCACTCCGTTGGACGATGATGAGACGTTTCACATCAGTGATCGCATCGGAATGAGGTTGAGCACAGACGAGAACGGAAAGATCATCATGCAGCCGCCATCCAACGATGACGACCAGAAGTGGAAGATGAAGCAGATATCTCCCCTGCCATCGCAACACGTCGGAAAGTGAGAGATCATCCACACCATCATCACGACGATCGATCTCATGTCCACGATCATCAACGCGTCATCATCTTAAAGACAACGTTCTGATATCATTATCAGAGCACCAGTTTTTACCTACGAAATCACACAAGTGAAGAGCGGTATGCTTCTGACGTGCGAAAAGTGCGGTGTACAGGGAGAAGAGGAGAGGTGAAGAAGATCGAAGAAACACGAGGACTGATGACGTCAGACATGTATCGAAGTTTGGAGAGGGATCGTTTGTGCAGAGATGGAGAGTGTTACCAGTCGTCCCGTGGTACCCTTTATTGGGTAATTCAATTTGTCAATAAACACACCGTGATTGGTTTGTCATGATCTCATCAGAGATCGTGTGTTGCTGTGTCCACAGAGGACCTCTCAGCGCACACTTTTTCTCGCAGATCCGTAAAGTGGAAGTAAATACGCAAAATTAAAACGTTCTCTCCTTCGATTTCCATTTGGAGCCAACGGGGCGTCAGACTTACCTGACTTATTCCGAGGATTTACGCTCAGTAAGGATCTCCTTATCTATAATAAACGAACTTTGGAAGTTCAAGTGTACTGTGTACCGATACGATCTGGCCTACGACCTTGCAAAGTTGGCAGGGTGAAGGACTCATTTTATCGCGAGAACACAAGAAGAAAGAGATGACGACCACAACTGCTACGAATAACGCAAAACAAGCTCCTAAGACAACAACGAACTGTTACGAGCTGAGGAAGGCGACTCCCTACCCTGTGTATGAGAAGGGGCTTGACATGTGGAGGTGTCTTGCATGTCATACTGTCGGAGAACTCAAGTAGGACCACAACGAACAGAAAGAGGGCCACGATGTAACGCACCCACCCTCGTGCAAGATGGATGACAATACTGAGTAAAACGGGGAATGATGGAACCCTGTCTTGTTTCAACTCGCAGGTGAGCACGATCAGATCTTTTCGTACATGTAATATTGTCATTGTTTTATTCAGCAGCCGTCTCATCGCTGTTGTTGAGAACAGTACTTCACGCGTGAGAACGATTCCGTCTGGCAAACCCAATCGTGCTGGCCACACAACGACGGGTGATAACTCGATCAGGTACGGCAACGCGGCCCAACAAGAAACGAATTCGAGCCAGTGTCCCCGTTTGTACAAAATTTATCTCTTCTTCACAAGTGATCCGGCAGGTACACTTGGTCTCCCCATCCATAGTCATTTCCGTGTTTCGCGATACACCGAACTTTTTCGGGTGGTTCGACCCAGTCGATGGCTTCCTTGTCTTCTACTTTGAGAGTGGGTGTCTGCCACTCGTTCCTTCCTTTGATGTATTTGTCTTCTGAATAACCCACGCCGATCGATGGGATCATTTGAATCTTTCCTTTACCCGCTAGCCAATAATCTGCTCTTCGTCAGCAGGGACTTCATGATGGTCTGATCATGAAGATGGTCTACTATTTATTGTTCGCAGATACAATCGCATGTGTCATCAACGAAGAGAATCGATTGATGATAGCTAGCGTGATTTTGTGTTCTAAAATAAAACATTGTATCACATCACAAATGAAAGAATTTGTCTCTATCCTCGCCTTTGCAGATGCGACTCGCCTCAGATTCTCTGCACTCTCCCTTCGTCTCATTCGGGTTTCTAAACTTGACTTGGTCGACCAGAGGGGGAGCAGAGAAGATGAGCATACCGTTCCAGCACGAATAGACTTGGATGGGTAACCTCTGCTCATATCGTCTTCTCGAAGGGGCATGATTTTGAAAATGATCGACGTCGGTCTCCCAGATCATCTTTCCGGCTATGTCTCTGGCCACCCACGTGTCGTAAAATTTTGTATCGTAATACGGATGCCAATCGAAGGCGCAGGTGATGTCGGCCGATTGGCTGACGTGTTGGTGGATGAGCTCCAAGAGATCGTCCACGCAGAAGAAGATGTCGTTGAAGAAGAGGAGGATGTCGTAGTCCTTCGACTTCTTCCATAGATGGGAAATGACCAAGTTTCTGAGATCGACCAGGATGGGTATCCTTTGATCTGGGTCGGCCGACCAGTTTGGACCCTCTTTCGATGATGTGATGAAGATCTCTGACGGTTCGATGCCGATGGAATGTAGCAGAGGAATGAAGGCCTCCGTGAGGATTCGTCCCGTCTTATCTTTTGATCCTGATTCGTGGATGGAGAAGCCAAAGGAAGATTGGGGTAGATATCTGATCAGCTCGGTGATGGCTCTAATCTGAGTGGGTAATGCCGCTTCTGTGTTGTGTGTGTTACCACCGAATAGAATGTTCATCGGACGAGACCGGAGGTAGCCGTATCGCTCATGTATGCGGCGGGTGTTGATGGCAGGGCATTCCATAAAGTGAGGCTCTTTCTCTTCGTAGACTCTCTTCAGTAGCTCCAATCTCTTCTCTTGCATGATCCCTCGAGTTGGTGAATCGTCCTCCTTTTCAGCAAACGGAGAGAGAAAGAGGGAGAGAATGCCCCAGATGAAGAAGAAGGTGACGAATATCCATGCCCAGTGCGGTCTGCATGATGCGTCTCTGGTTCCCATGTGATGCGATCTCTCCTTCCGATCTGCGTCTGAATTTGAATTTTTAATCCTTTTCGCGATCCTAATCGAGCTTTCATCATGCGACACATCCACACATGCAATCGATATCACAATTTATCACAGGGATCCATTCGGTCTCTCCTCCATCTCTCTCTTCAATAAAGTAGACAACCTCTTCACCGCCTCTTCCATCTGATCGAACGATGCCGTGGAATATGAAGCTCTTGCGTGTTGAGATGGCTCGTTCGGAGTCGTAGAAAATGCAGCCCCAGGGACTAAGAGGACCTGCAGCGGCAGTTAAGAGTAGAAGAAGAGGGAAAGAGTACCTTCTCCTCTCTGGCCTTGTTGTTGATGAGCTCTCGACTGTCCCTTACGTGTGGAAATTTGTACCACAAGAACATGCCAGCAGAAGGGACTGACCATTCCGCCAGTCCTTTTAGATACTGATCCGACATCTGAAAGATGGTTATGATGATGATGATGGTGATGCTGTCATCACCTTGATCATGTGATCTCTCCTTTCCATGTATGCCTTCTGAACGTTCTTTATGTTCTTCTCCCAACCTTCTTGGCCCCATTGGTTGACCAAACTCAACGTGATGACCTACGACAACGATGAACATCACCACCACACAGAAGAATCCAATGGTATAAAACAATAAAACGAAATAAAATCACCTGACTGATTCCACTCGGATGCAGACCGGAGCTCTGTTGGTCCAATTGTACTCTTTCAACTAGAAATTTGGGACCCGTCACCCAGCCCATTCTCAACCCTCCCGAGATGATCTTAGACATCGAGTCGAATCTCATGACTCTGCCGTCGACATCCATGGACAAGAAAGTTTGTGACTGCACGCGTGAGCCACGCTCGCGATATCCCACACCTTCTCCACGGATTCTCCATCTCTGGCCGGAAGTTGGAGGTGATAGTAAGGATCGTCTTCGCAGATGATGAGTTCATGGTGACGACAGATGTCGTAGATCTGATGTTCGCGTGAGATGATGAGGTCACGTGACCTCCACCTTCTTCTTTCTGTCGAGTGTGAGGGTTGAACCGGAGGGATTCTGGCCGGTGGGAATGATGTAGAGTAGATTGGGACGTTTCTTGGCGGGGTCCCAATTGTCGAGCACTTTCTGTAGACTCTCTGGAATCATACCTTGATGATCGGTGTCGATGCCTACACATCACATCATCATCATAATCATCATGATCGTCATGATCATCACGATGGAAGATGGAGAACATACCGACGAGATTGATTCTGTGAGCGTGTAGAGCCGATATAGCACCCGAATACGTTGGATTTTCGACAATGATGTGATCTCCGGGCGACAGAAACATGTCGAACGTCTTGCTGATGGCGTCTTGACTTCCATTCGTCACGCAGACTTCCCATTCGGGTACTTTGTTCTCCTTCTCTCGATCAGATGAGAGACGTGGAATGACGATCGGTCACCGTCAGACGATGTTCCTTCTCTTGAAGGTTACGCAGCCAAGTGACAAGCTCTGGAACTCCGTACTGTAAAATGTGAGATGACGCCATCAATCGATCAAACGTACCGATGATGAATATTGAAGACCTCTTGCCATCAATTCTTTCGACACATGGACCTGACACCATGTGAGTCCAAAGATCTCACCGTGATCGCTCACCTCTCGGCCATCGTCTAGTGTCAATTGAATGGACTTGATCGGCCACAATGATGGATTGGGCATACCACCTCCCAAAGATATCTAATTCGTATCACTCTCCCGTTTCTCCTCTCCCCCTCACCATCCCAGGTAAATGGACAAACTTTTCGATCTCACGAATGGCGGATGGTTTACGAGCAGCCGACCTCTGACTCAGCAGTGACGAGTAATTGACGAGCTTAGACATCATATTTGCGATGCAAGGGGAGAAATGAGAGGCCGTCCGGAAGAGGGAGGGTTGTAAAATGTTTACAAGTTGAAAATCGGAACCGTGCCGGCACGTGTACGGACATGGACAGATGATTGGATAACATCGACGGCTCACCCTGGTCTGGTTATTGTTGGTCACACTGCCATCATCTTCCCAACCACAATATCCTCTCTGTACTACTCATCCGCGACACAACCACGTTAACAACAATCTAGAAAACGAGGTTTGCAGAGACGAACTCACGGTTTTGTAGTACGATCGCTCTCATCATCGTGATATTCATCAGCATCACACCCCTGTTTGTTTCTGGCGTGCGTGCAGAGTGGTCGTCCCACTGCAGGAGAGTAACCAAGATGTGAACGAGACAGTGTGACGGAGAACATCTATTGTGGTGCCATCACTTCGCGCGGCCGGCCTCGACAGCAGCAACTGCATCGGTGTATCTCTCCCTCACAAAGTTGAGGAGGGACATGGAGGAAACGGGTGCGTCTACGTTCACTGCCACGCTGTCAACGAATCTCTGAGGAGTGAAGTCGTAGTCTAACTCGTGCCACCTGTCATCATCATCAGCCATTCATCATCACCATCGATCATCACGATCATCATGTGATGATGTTCATCACAACATGGTGATCGTGATGAACCGATGACATCGACTCACAAGTCTTGCACTCCCAAAGGAAGAATGAACTCGTGCATCTCCGTCATCATGTTCTCGATCGGCCCGCCGGGTGCCATCAATGTCGTCATGAGGTCGATGTAACCCAGATAGTCCTTGACGTACTTGACTTGACGAGGAATGACATCACAGGTGCGAGAGTAAGTGAACCAGTCTACGATTCCACGCTTGGCCATGGGCCAGAGAAAACCGTAAGAACCATCCATATCTTGTCGGAAGGCGATCACCTGATGCGATGATCAGCAAAAGTCATCCGCTCGAATGGAGAAGGAAGGGATGAGAGGAGAGAGAGTTCACCTTGTTGGAAGATGTGTCGTTGTAGAGGAGGTAGTTGTTGTTGACGATCCACCCGTCGAAATTTCCGGTCATGGAGTCGATGGCAACTGATTTGATGTACGATTGCACATCCATCGTCTCCTCTGCAAATTCGTCAGTCAAATCGTCGATGCGATACTTGATGCGATACTTGATGTGATGCTTGATGCGGACACATCACATCGAATCGATGATGGCGACATATGAGATGACCCCACCCACAGCCGTGATGTTTCCATACATTCCACTCTTACAGAATTTCAAGAGATCACTCATACCCGCAGAAAAGGGCTGTCTCATTGTTGGCTCGTTGTAGATTGCGAATATTCTCACCTCGCACTCTTTGATCTTGCACAGAGTTCCGTCCTTATTACCGAATCTCGATTTGAGCATCTGCTTCTTCATGTCTTCCAGTATGACGTAGACTCCGTGGAAGATGTCGTTGATGTAGAGAGCAGCATAGCCCATACGATAGATGGGAACGTTCATACTGCCAGAATGTAAGAATGGGCTCGTATTATCTTCACATAGAGACGATATGGATGGTCATCATGTGTAGGATAAACTGCACGAAGAGAATATCAAACGATGTATCAAATGGAAGTTGAGAGTGTATGTAGAAACCATGAAGGGATTATAAGATATGAGATAGAGGATAGAGACATCTCTTCTTCACCTCCTGGCAACGACAACAGCCAGAGCTTCACGCTGGAAGGAAGTATCAAACTGGGCGCCCTTCAATTTGATCGACTGTATACATTCAGCAACTACAACCAGCCATTCTCTTCACCTTCTGTCCCTTCGTTTCATCTTCAAAGTGAATTCTGAACGACTTCTTTGCAAAGCCAGCAGAAATGTGTCCACTCCTTGAAATAGCTGAAGATATCATCAGCCATTCATTTTATCAGGTTTCCTCTTATCAAACTTGATTTACATTCTTTAGAAGGAGAAGATGAGGAAGAGGTATCTCACTGGCGTTGGTTTGGATGCTCTCCATCTTGTGATTGTAGATGAGAAGAGAAGTCATCATTTCTTCCGTTCCTTTGGGGCCTGTGATGATCTTCTCGAGGGAATCGGAGGACATGTTGATGCGGATCTGAGTGATGGTGGACATGTCTAAGAGGGGGTGATCGTCCTCGTACCTGTCATCGGAGTCAGATGATGAAGATGCTGGGAAGACGATGCAGTGATGACTTGAGATGCGTGTGGTCTGATGATGTGATGATATGATCATCAGATGATACGATGATCAGATGATATGATGATCAGATGATATGATGATCAGATGATATGATGATCAGATGATAAGATGATATGATGATCATGCAACTCACTTGTCTTTGACGTACTGCTTTCCTGGGATCACTTGAGGGATGGGAGTGATGGGACCTGCACTTCAAGTCATCCTCTTTAGAGAACGAACCCCACTCACGGATCTTGGCCGAACAGTCCATCAGATGAAATCCATCGGCACACTCGCACACGTCGAAGCCACCCTTATTGACACAGCTGCCTCCGTTCTGGCAAGGATTGAAATCTTCTTCACAAGACACTGAGAAGATGAGATCTTCCATCGTGGATGGACGATGGAGCTCACCGACGGAACAATCGGTTCCCTTCCATCCCCTCTCACAAGCACATCCGCTTCCGGCTGTAGAGTTCAGGCATGAACCGTGACCGAAATCAGAGAAGCAGTTGTTGGGACATCCTGATCGAACGTCAATGTCTAAATGAGAAAGATCTGAGAGACGAACCGCACGCGCCGGGCAAGATGGAATGGTATTTGGAGAGACATCTGGCTGTAGACTCCATCCATAAACCATTGTAGTTGTCTCCATCGTACATGTTCTGGTGAGTTACACCTCCTCTGTGAAAATGTGAGGACGATGTCAACCTACCTCAACTCACGTGCAGAAGAACGTCACATTGGTGAGAGGGTGTGTTCCGTAACAGCTCTAAAACGTCCATCTTTAGAATATAGAGAGATATGCAGTCGATATCTTCTCACCTGAGCTTGAGTGCATCCGAACACGAAGAGGAGAAACAGACAACAGACGGACGCTCTCATCTTCTTATTGGATGGTCCGTTGGATTTGTGTTGTTCTTGTGCGAATCCCTTCGCGACACATCGAGATCCCCTGACACGGAGCTGACGTGAGAATAAAATTAAATTAAAATACTGACAAACATTCCACAGCAACAGCTATACCGTTCATTGCATGATCATGATCTGCATCCCTTCACCAATCAATTCTGTACAAAAGAAATGCAAGCCAGATGGCAGACGGTTGCGATGATAAAGTTTGCTCCTTGTAATTTATGGTCGTGCATTTCAGATCAAACTCAAGAGCAGTCAGCGAAGATGACTCAGAAAAAGTGAACCTGCGTCCGATAGCTATCAAACTGTCTCTTCATCTAAACCCTAAACACAGTCTTACCTGTCTTGTACAGTGCCGGTCTGTTATCTCATTCGTTGTTGTGAGCGGGTCTGATGTTATACCTGATGGATAGACCTCTTCTCTATGATGTGTGAGGCTAAGACATGATGGTTCTCGTCGCTCTCTTGTGATATCCGTGTTGGAGCGATATCTCACGGACTGCTACGACATGCCAATTAGAGACTGATACGACTCGTTGTGTTGGGTCGCCTCAATCCAATTTCCAAACTCCACTCCTTGTGGCTCCTAGACACAAGCTTGTGCTTCTCCTCGCACAGCTATTCATCGAATGAAGACTGTAGTATCCATAGACACCCGAGCGCTCGGCTCGTGTAGCTTGGAGAGGCTCGGGGGTGTAGCATGAAAGGTTGGCGGAATCAGTTCCTAGAGCTCACCGTATATCTCCCACACTGTCAGGGCGCCAGGGAGGGGACTTTCATCTGAAGGCCACAGCCTGTGTCGTTGGATGACTTCATCGGTGGTGTCAGATGTGGCACGATAAATCATAGAGAACTCGTCAACTTGATAGGGCAGCTCATTTTGGGCATAGACATCTGACAACTTCTGGTTTTAGGAGGTGATCGTTCCTGTAAAAGGTTCTACCGGGAGTCATACGGTGGAGCTGTTATGCGAATGATCACACACCTGTTACCCAGACGCGCGGAGTTTCGTCAAGAACTGTTGGTTTCGAGGAGCATCCACACATAAAAGAAAGAGTAGCGAGAGAGACAGAGGGGGTCGTTTCTAGATTCGGCCGAGTGTTGCCTCTGAAGCATCAACCATCGTGGTGGCACGGAGGCAACATCGATCACGCAGGGGCGAAAGAGTGCGAACCGATCCGTCAACAGCGTGCACCTCTAAACACGGCGAGGAGACGTTGAAGAAGATGAGACGGACAGCCGCTGCGACATCTAGGATGTAACATCAGAGCAGACAAACCAAATCGTGCGTCGATCGCTGGAATAAATTTTGTATTAAGACACTTTCTCATCTTCTCCTCTCTCATCTGAAGACGACAGAACGTGTGCAATTGAGACGAAGCTCGTCCATGATGTCGAAAACTTTTTCTTAGAATAGATGGACGCCAAATTTCCCGCCAAACGCACCGCGTTTGATTACAAAGATTAATCAAACCGCATCAGAATGAAGAGGAAGGAGACACAGCAGCGTGATGCTAACCCGAAACCCTTCAAGAAAAAGATAGAAGATGAACCTGATTGGGATGAAGAGGAAGATCCTTCAGTGTACGACGCCTCTGATCACATGGAACCCGACCTACCCGTTGGAGGAGAATCTACATGGGCGAGACCAGCAGCCCCTACTCTAGACCCTTCGAAAGATGGTCTATGTGAGTTCGATTGCATTATGATGCACACGTGACGTCTCTGCAGGCTTTCAGCAGATGGACATCGACTACATACTCGGCGAGCCTTTGGAAGGTATGCCCGGTAATCAGAAGGGAACGGTGCCAATTCTTCGCACATGGGGTTTGACCGAGAATGGAAACAGTGTCCAATGCAACATCCACGGCTATACGCCATATTTCTATATCCCTGCACCTTCTGGATTCTCTGAGAATGACTGCGAGCCATTTCGAAAGATGTTAAATGTGAGATTCACATTACGAATCGTGAGTTGACGGACGACACGATAGAATCGAGTGGCCAGCTCTACGAGAGATAGCGTCAAGGTGTCTGATTACGTCTTGGAAGTCTCCATCGAGAACAACTTCAGGTGACATCCATCTTCTCAAGAATTTGTAATCGATATCGTACTCTTCCAAAGAGGGACATATCTCTGATGGAACATCAGATCCATCATGCATTACACACAGAACCGAACTGTCTTCTTGAAGATCTGCGTTGCCATCCCCAAACTCGTTCCAACCGCGAGAAGTGCGTCATCTCATCCATTCATCCTCTATCATCATCATCCACCCGTCCTCATGATCTCACCACCAACAGGTGTGTGCGAGAGTGACTTCACCTGGAACGGCAGAAGTCTCAGCTGCACGACGTACGAGTCCAACATTCTCTTCCCCCTTCGCTTCATGATCGACAAGGGCATCGTGGGGGCCAGCTGGATCAATCTCAAGGCGGGAACGTATCGAATGACTCCGCAAGACAAGAGGACGACAAATTGTCAGATCGAAGTGGATGCATCGTTTGATATGGTGGAGGCCCACGCACCCGAAGGAGAGTGGTCGAAACTTGCACCCTTCCGTATCCTCAGTTTCGGTGAGTCCTTTTTTCATACTCTTCTCAACCTTTTTATTTCATGATCAGAAATACATTTCGTTTGAGAAAAATTTCTCTATTCACTCTCACGCTATTCTTCAGTACATCTTCTGAATGAACGACAGATATCGAGTGTGCCGGGCGTAAGGGCGTCTTCCCTGAAGCCGAGCACGATCCAGTCATTCAGATCGCCAACGTCGTCACCATACAAGGGGAGGCGACACCCAGCATCAAGAACGTCTTCAACTTGAGATCTTGCTCGGATATCGTCGGTGCTCAAGTCTTGGCGTTCGAAGACGAGCGCGAGCTATTGAGAAAGTGGAGGAGATTTGTGGTGGAAGTGGATCCTGACATCATCATCGGTTACAACATTGCCAATTTCGATTTTCCTTACCTCATGAATCGAGCGAAGCACCTCAAGGTGAAGTATTTATTTCTTTTTCATCTTTTCATAGCTTGAGAAAATATGGATGATTTTTTCTTTTCATAGCTTGAGAGAATATTTATTTCTTTTTCGTCTTTTCATAGCTCGAAGAAATATGGACGAATTTTTTCATCCATTGTGTTAAAAATTAAATCGAACGAGGTCGACGAGTTTCCTAAATTGGGACGCGTCAAGAGCGCCAAAGCCAGGGTGAGAGACACGACCTTCTCTTCGAAAGCCTACGGAACGAGAGAATCAAAGGAGACCTCTCTAGATGGAAGGGTCCAATTAGACATCCTCCAGGCCATCCAGCGTGACCACAAGCTATCGTGAGATGTCATTCGATCTCATCCATCTACAATCCTTACGCCTCGCAGGTCCTACTCTCTCAATTCCGTCTCAGCCAAATTCCTCGGGGAACAAAAAGAGGACGTCCATTATTCCATCATTTCGGACCTCTACAACGGGTCAGACGACGACCGTCGGCGACTGGCTGTCTACTGTCTCAAAGACGCAGTCCTACCCCTCCGACTTTTGGACACGCTCATGATCACCTACAATTACATCGAGATGGCCCGTGTGACCGGTGTTCCCATCAGTTACCTCCTCGCTCGTGGTCAGCAGATCAAGGTACGAAATTTCATCGAAATTTCATCGATTTTTCTGATTCCCGCCAGGTCGTGTCGCAGTTGTACAGGAAGGCGAAACAGATGAACTTGGTCATTCCTGTCATTAAGAGTGCCCACCACGCTGAAGACTCGTTCGCTGGTGCCACCGTGTTAGAGCCACAGAGAGGATTCCACCAGGAGCCCATCTCCTCTCTCGATTTCTCTTCCCTCTATCCTTCCATCATGATGGCACACAACTTGTGTTATTCGACCCTCCTCAACAAACAAGACCTATCGTCCTTACCCCCCGGCAGTTACGTCACGACCCCAACGGGGGGTGAGTTCCCGCCAAAATGTTGTACGTCGACTCACCCCCGCAGATCACTTTGTCAAGTCGGAAATCAGGAAGGGAGTCCTACCCATCATCTTGGAGGAGCTGTTGTCCGCTCGAAAGAGAGCGAAGGACGATCTGAAGAACGAAAACGACCCATTCAAACGTGCCGTGTTAGACGGTCGCCAGCTCGCCCTGAAGGTATCTGCCAATTCCGTGTACGGTTTCACTGGAGCTACCGTGGGAAAACTACCGTGTCTCGCCGTGTCCGCTTCCGTTACCGGCTACGGTAGAGACATGCTCCTCCTCACGAGAAAGGTCAGGCTAGTGTGATGACGTGTGATGACGTCATCACAGTACGTCGAAGAGAGATTTACAAAGTTGAACGGCTACTCGCACGACGCCAACATCGTGTATGGAGATACAGATTCAGTCATGGTTAAATTTGGAACGAACGATATCGAGGAAGCCATCAAGTTGGGCAAAGAAGCTGCCAATTACATTTCAGAAAAGTTTCAGAAGCCCATCAAATTGGAATTTGAAAAGGTGAAATTGTTTTTTCTTTATTTTCAAATGGAACGAGAGGGAGTGACGTGTGGGTTCAGGTGTACTACCCATATCTGTTGATCAACAAGAAGAGGTGACTCGTTGTAGATGAAGTAGTAGGCTGAAGAATTGTAGATACGCCGGACTGCTGTGGACGCGGGCCGAAAAGTACGACAAGATCGACGTGAAGGGTATCGAGGTGACACATTTTATTTCATTTTATTCTTTCTGACCCAACCAGACCGTGAGAAGAGACAACTGCCCCGTCGTCAAGAACGTCATCAACACCTGCCTGCAGAAGATTCTAATCGACCGCGATGTAGACGGTGAGTTCTCCGCGAAATTTCGACTGAATCTCGCAGGGGCCATCAAGTATACAAAGGGTGTCATCAGTGATTTACTTCAGAACAAGTTGGACTTGTCGTTGTTGGTCATCTCGAAAGCTCTATCCAAGGAAGGAAAAGAATATGCGAACAAGCAGGCCCACGCGGAATTGGCAGAGAGAATGAGGAAGAGAGATCCGCACACTGCACCTGCCATTGGAGATCGAGTGCCTTACGTCATCATACAAGTACGTACACGTTCTCATCACTCATCGATCATCATCTAATGTTCCGCATCATCTGATCATCACCTCCATCACATCATCAGCTTCATCATCTGATCATCGTCTGATCATCACCCAATCATCATTTGATCATCTGATCATGATCTGATGGCATGACAGGCAGCGAAAGACGCCAAAGCGTACGAGAAGGCAGAAGATCCATTGTGGGTGCTGGACAACAACATCCCCCTGGACTACCAATATTACCTAGACAACCAACTACGAAAGCCCATCGAAAGACTCTTCGCTCCCATCATGGGCAACCCCGGCCAGCTCTTGTGTGAGTTTACAACGAGCCACGAATTTCTGACGGAGAACAGCTGGAGACCACACGAGGACAGTGTTCAAGCCCACGCCCAAGCAAGGAGGAATCATCGCCTTTGCCGTGAAGCAGTTGAGCTGTTTGGGATGTAAGGCACCACTGAAGAATGGAGGTGAGTTCATCTTCTCATCAGGATGAGCGTCTCACCATCTTATTGATCATCATGATGATGAGAATTTGTCGTCTTCATGATCGCGATGAGAGTTTCTCATCACCTTCATGACGGTGTCACTCACGTGATACAGAGACGACTGTGTGCAGAAACTGCACGGACCGCGAGGCTGAGCTGTATCAGAACGTTCTGAACAACGTCAGCAACTTAGAGAAGCAGTTTGCCAAGGTGTGGACTCAATGTCAAGTGTGCCAGGGCAGTCTGCATCAGCCGGTCCTCTGTACCAGGTGAAAAGACAGACACGAGATGATGTTGATGGAGGTGTCTGATGATGATGCAGTCGAGACTGTCCCATCTTCTACATGAGAAAGAAGGTGCAGAAGGAGTTGGGTGATGTCCAACAGTCACTCGAGAGGTTCACCATCGCCTGGTAGAAAGAATAAAATCTCTGTATCTTTCGTTTGATGAAATATCGTTTGAACGAGAAGGCATGCATCATCATCATCACCATCAGCTCTCTTTTCATCTCTTCTCGTCTGATGGTGCGATAATATGAAATAAAATATATCGTGAACATTTTATTCTTAACCGTTGAGGACAGTTCCTCCGTTGACGTGGATGGTTTGTCCACTGATGAAACTTCCATCAGCGGATGCCAAAAGGACGTAAGCAGGTCCCAGCTCAGAGGGCTGTCCCACGCGACCGATGGGTGCCTTAGAGCTCTCGTGCCATTTGTCCAACTTCTCTCTCGTCATGGCAGCTGTCGAATGAGATGAGACATTGGAAGATGTGATGTTGATGATGGAAGCTCACCTGGCTGAAGGGGTGTCCAGACGGGGCCGGGAGCGACAGAGTTGACTCTGATTCCCTTGGAGATGAGTTGGTTGGATAGAGATCGAGTGAGACCCAGCATGGCAGACTTGGTCATGGTGTAATCCAAGAGAGTCGGAGGGCCTTGGTATGCCACCTGAGATGTAGTCTGGATGATGGAAGCTCCCTTCTTAAGGTGGGGGACGGTGTATTTGGTCATCCAGAAGGTTCCGTAGATGTTGGTCTTGATGGTGCGATCGAACTGCTCGGTTGTGATGTCGGTGATGGACTCCTGGTCGTACATAACGGATGCATTGTTGACCAAGATGTCGATCTTTCCAAAGGTTGCCAGCGTCTCGTCGACGGACTTCTTGCAGTTCTCTTCGATTCTAATGTCGTATGGCTAATGATATCATCAGCTCCATATGATTTCAGATGTAGACCCTCACCAAGAGGAGGCAGCGTCTTCCGTATTTGGTTACGTGTTGCTTTGTGACTTCGGCGTCGACTTGTTCCTCGGGGAGATAGCCGATGGCCACGTCAGCGCCCTCCATGGCGTACATGACAGCGACGGCTCTACCGATTCCAGAGTCTCCACCTGTCGATCATCATTAGAACATGTGTGTCCGTGTCGTTGTTCGAGTGAAAGATCTCACCGGTGATGATGGCGACCTTTCCTTCCAGCTTGCCGGCGGGCTTGTATAACTCGTAGTTGTCTTCCATGTGGATGAACTCGGGCAGAGGGTTCATCTTATCCTCAATACCGACTACCTTTCCCCACTGGGACTGCGATGCAAAGTCTTTGGGTTTGGCGAAACCGTCTGACGTCATAGAGGATCTCTCTCCCTTGACTGCGTCGACGACGTTGTTGACTACGTTGGTGACTGCTTCCATGTTCGTGTTGCTGTTGCTGTGTTGCGTTGGTTGTGATGATGCTTCTAGGGAGAGGTCACGGCGTGACACTGGGAGAGAAATTTCAGAAGGATGTCTGATGCATGGCGGCTGTTGGCTTACGTGAGCGACGAAAAGTCATAGAGGAGTGAAAGAAATGAAGGAGCCGTTTACGCAGCTACGGCTGATGGTGACGTAATGGACGTGGAATGTGATGGTACCAAGGCGATCGGCGGTGTGTGAAATGAGTGAGACTTGAAGACGGAGAGAAGAGGAGCTCAGTCAGGGTGTACGATGGATGGAATGCGTGGAAGGAATCACTCATATTGGATAGGGAGGACAGCATTCTTTATGTTCTGTCGTGATGTGCTGGCTGAGAGGAGCAGATAAGATCTCCCACACATTACTTTGTTCTCCTTGTGACGCATGCAGCATGTGTCACGTGGAAAACGGCTCAATCTAATGGTCCGCTGAATCGCGAGCCAAACCATCAAACGACGACAAATTATGAAGCCACATCACCTCAAGAAAGAACAAGTCGCTGCAGGAAAATGGTAAATCACCTCTTTCTATCTATGATACTCACATTCTCCAGGTTATCTTTACAGAAGGTCACGTGGCAAGATGACAAAGGTAGAGAAAGAGTGTATGATTCTTGCGATCGGACTACCACAAAGCCAGAGATGAGTGAGCATTTAGAGGTTGTATCATACATCTCACCCACAAAGAGGCGGATTGCGTGGAGATCTTCACGTTCATCCGTTCGAAATCTTCGAAGGAACAGAGTGCCATCCTTGTTCGGCAATATAGACCTCCCGTCGACTCTTACATGATCGAGTTTCCCGCAGGTATGATGCCACTGTCTCATCAAAGTCTAAACAATGCAGGGCTATTAGACGAAGGAGAGTCTCCTGAAGAGGCAGCTGTAAGAGAACTCAAGGAAGAAACGTGGGTCGATACGTCATCCATCACACTCGATGATACAAAAACAGTGGACACACAGGTCGTGTTCTCTTCGTTTCGAATCCAACCGGTCCCAACGGTGGTATCTCAAGTGAACGAGCCATCGTGGTCCATGTGGAGGTGAAGACAGTCACGTGATCCGCCTCAATCATCCATGGACGGTCATCTGATTCGAAATCAGATCACAGTCGATGATGAAGAACAAGTGAGGAAGCCCATGCAACAACATCTGGATGATGGAGAGTCCATCCAAGTGATGGTGATACCGATGTCCGAGCTGTTCGAGAGGTTACAGAAGTATGCAGGAGAGGGTGATTTGGTCGATGCCAAGTTGTGGACATTTGCTTACGGCTGGCACCTCTCTCAAAAACAATAAATTGACGATCACATCTGTTCCATCACGTGACGACCATCACCGAGAACGAATGTCACGTCTATATACTCGACAGATCGTTCCACACCTTGATGCTCGAGTCATCATGGAGCGGTCAGGTGACCCTCGTGATATCATTCACCTCCGTATGTTCTTTGGAGTACTCTCGTGCACCATTTTCTGCAGACCTTCTCACATTCAACGGAAATACAGCATTAATACGATCACTGCTGATCTCGTGTGAGAAATAAGGTTAGCAGGATCACAGCGACCCTCCCTTTGTCAGATGGAAATAGAGAATGAACTGAGAAGATGATGTTAAGGGCCTCCCCTTGGTGAGTAGATGTCGTGTGAACCGTTCTACGTGCCGCCCGAACACACGATTCTTTTCATTTCTGTACTATTATTACATCATACGCTCTATAATGAAAGCATGACTTGTCAGCGGAGTAGCTTATATCGCACACCTCGTGTATCCGCGATGTCGCCCAGGTAACACGACGGGGTAGAGTTCTCCTCACAATTCAAGCGGACACGTACCAGCAACATGCCCAGCAGACCAACCTCGTATGACCTCTCAGAAGACGGTGCGTCGCGCACAAACTACCACATCGACAAGAGGAGGATCTTCTTCTACACAGTAGACGCCAACGGCTGCATCACGGTGGACAACTCGAGGACCTACACGATCAGCTCGAACCGCTACGCGGAAGACGTATCCAACAGGCGTTCAGTGCGCACGTGACGGTGGCTATTTTTCGGGAGATAAATTTGAATCGCAGACCTTGTCTATCGATCTCATCATGGTCGTCGATGATGTGATCGGATTCCCAGTTTTTTTGATCGTTCCTGTCTTTTCGGTGACTGCTAGTTGGTTGACGACATCCCCTGGACTGGGCGTCAGAACACACTGCGTACGATAGATCTTGTTTCTATTAATACGCTTCCGTGTTCGTGACCTGACCATCCAATTCCTACTCTCACGAGCTCTGGGGAGAAACTTCCTCCTCTATCTCAAGTACACAGAGATACACAAGCAATCGACCGTGAAATCGTCTCCCTTCATCGCCTGAGGCTTCTGGTCACCTGATCGGCATCAATGAATACACCATCCGTTTCAATGATCGCAACGTGGCTGTCAAGGTGAAATCGCGGTGTAAGGAGAATTTCAAAGTGCTCCGAAGCCCGAGCTCCAATGAGACGGCAGCAGCCAATCACAGTGAGATGGAATATCCAAGTTGTGTCTATACGCAGAAGCCGAACAATTTTTACGCCGATGAAGTTCTGTTCAGTGTTCTATCGCTGATAATGTTCCTCCCTCAGATATTTCTTGTATTGAAGAGAAAGTGAGAATGCTTTCTCAGCTGAGGATGATTGACGCCCTTCCAGATCTTCAGAGGGACTGTCCTTCTTGTCGATCATCTTGTCTGCAATCACAACAGTTTGTTGGACATTGGCAGTCACGATAGAGATCTGGCCCTCTCTTCAGTGTTGTAGCTCTTTGAGCAAAAGTCACTGTCTCTCTGAACTTCTTCCCTTCCTCCCACTGGTCTTCTCTACGTGAGATGATTTGATTCACTATCTGTGAGAATGCATCGTCTGATTGCCTGAAACAGAGCCGGCCTATGGACCTTCTACATCGTCTCAGTCATCTATGTCAAACCAGATCTGATATCGATCGACGGCGAACTGGTCAAAGAACCTCTGAGCGGTACGATTCACAAACATCTCTACAAACATCTAATGAGAGGACAGATGATGATATAAGAAATGCAAGTGCTCAGGAGGTGAAGGTCTGCTTTGGACTCTTCCTTCTCCTTCTGGTATGTCTTCCGTGTGCCACTGTCCTCTTGTTACAACACATTCCAGGAAATGTGGTATGACATTCTTTTGATCACATACGAATGTTCATCATATTGTCTCATGTTTCACGTTCATCGTCTTCAGCGTCTAACACGAAGCAGTTGGCTCTGATGTCCGTGTCTTTCCTTGCCATCGCCTCCGCTTGTGATGCATTTTCTGCCATACCTCAGATGTTCAAGACGTGCAGGTGGGCAGAGGATGATGTCATCATGCACTGACTTTAGACAGTGTGAAGAGAACGTTATCGTTGAGCATACCCAGTCTTCTCCTGAGATCCACTTGTGAGCCTTCCATGTTCGACACATGATGCATCGTTATGACACTCCACACATGATGCTGACCTCTGCAGTTGCCTTTTGGTTGGGCTCTAATCTGATCTTTTCGAGAGACTATCTGAATTATACATTCATTCCTTTGTTTCTGCAGGGTGCTGAGTTAGTGGTGCTGCTCATCCTATCCATCTATTATTACTGGACAAAGTGAGAAGGATGATGATGTGATGTTCCGTAGCTGATCGAGACGCAGCGAACATGGTTATGCATCTCTCCCGTAATGCATTACGAATTCTTCCACATTGATCGAGTAGAATGTACATATGATACACAGATGGAATGGTGTTTGATAAAAACAATTTTCAATTGTTCCGTCATCTCACTATAGACGAAAAACATCGTCTTGTGATGGAATTGAGAGAGAATGGATCGTGTATCTTTTCGATTATCGTTCGATGTTACGTTTTATGTTTACAAATCAGCTCCCTTTCTGGTGTCTCTGTCGGAGTGGTGGGTGTGGAATCCCTGAGAGATGGCTGGCTGCTGTCCACCGGGGAACATGGGCTGGATGAAGGCTCTGACATTATGCATCAGCCCGGATCCGTTCTGTCTCGTCTGATCCTTGTCGACCTCTCCGTTCAAAAAGGTGGCGTTGCTGCTGTTCTCCTGGTCTGCGTTCATGGTGTTTGTTGTTGTTGGTGTCTTGTAATTGTGTTTATGTGTTGAGCTCGGGGCGGAAAGAGCGGCACGTGAGAGCTGGAAATTCTGTTCGAAATACGGGGAAATGTGAGGGATGGCACACCTTCTATCACCTGGTGACAGATGCATGTAGATATCCTGAATGAAGCCTATGAACATTCAAAGTCACGAGTGAGAAGATCAAGTCATCTGGTGAAGAAGAGTAGGGGTGCTGTGTCGATCAACAGGTGAAATGTTCGAGCGAAGTGAACGAGATTTCGCCTGCACGTCGTCTTACTTTTTAATTAAGAGATGGAGGAAAACTCATTAAGACACTACAACGTGCCTGAGGATCTTCACGCCGTGATGAAGATCACGGCGTGAGGTTGGCGATGTTACGCGGACACATAAATAATCCACATGGAGACACAGGAAGAACTATCGGATGCCATCCAACAATGGAAATCAACGGATAGCGAATCAGATCTAGAAGAATTGTGCAACGTATTCGTCCAAACCTGCTTGTGCTGCGACATTTTAGGTAATTTACCGTTTCTCACGTCTGTCCACGTGAAAAGACCTTGGTGGGCTCCGTATTAGATTCAGATTCATCTCATATCCACAGGTGGATGATAAGAGGAGAGGTTTTACGTGGCCAAAAAAGCGAATGGGAGGTGAAATCAGGTGGTGTTACCACACCAGGTTACTCGGCCACGGGGACGTTATATGCCCGTGCGACCGACGATGATGGAGTGAAATTCAAAGTTCGGATCATCAAATACAAAGACTACCGGCTCTACATTGTCATGGGTGACCTGGAGGTGCCTGATACTCTCAGCATGAACAAGAGGAGAGCAGTAAGCGAGGCTAGTGTGGACAAGTGCAAGATTGAAGAACAAATGGACGCTCTCAGCATCCAGGTAGATAACCTTGCTCGCTCAGTGAGTTGTTGCCGACCATTGATCTCACTTACATGATTAGCATTCTCACCACTCTCGACAACTGGCTGATCATTCAAAAATCCACAAGAATTCCAACTTGAATCGAATCACCGAGATCTTGGACAAGTTTAGAGGTCATGACACCTTAACTGAGCACATGGTGACGTGTGATGCACACGCCAAATTCTCACCTCCACAGATCGCACAAAGCATGGGAATTCCAAAGGAGGAGCTACGTGCCTCCCTCTACACCCTCAAATCACAAGAAAAATTAGACGTCCACGATGATCGTTGGACCATCACACCATCGGGCAGAGACAAACTATCCCGCTCAATTTCCAGAGACAACCCAGAAAATCCATCTCTCTACTCTTCCCACCCCTCTCCATCATGGACATCATCACCCCAACACGAGTTCATGGACATTCGACTCCCTCCCTCTCCTTCTCATTCTAGTTCCTCCGTGTCTCCACCTGAATCCAGCCCCAACGAACAAGCAGCCATACCCGATGACAATGCATTGGCCAATGCAGTCATCACATTCATGAGAAGAGAGGGACGACCTCTCAAAGCTCACGAGGTGCAATTTCTTCCATTTTATTTCGTTTTATTCGTATTGAAGGAGAGAGCAGATCGTGAAAGGTATCAGCAGACAGTTTCCATCCGTAGAGAAACCGAGCGTCAATCGTGTCTTGTATCATGATTTGGCGGGACAGGTGAGATGTGTCCATGATGTGAGGGTGATGACGCCGAGGAGGTTGTGAAGTTGCCTGGAGCCACTTGGAAGGCCATCGATGTGAGATGATGACATCAGATGATGGATTGAGAAGATCTATAAACACTGTTCTGTGTCTATCGTCCTCTTGGACCTTCGAAAGTCCGGTTGATGCAAGTATGAGTGTGAATGTGTCTAGATGAGGTGGATGTGACGGTGACGATATGTAGAAGTGATGTGAAAAGACCTTGGCTCCATGATATTGTCCGAGAATAAACAAACGAAAACACAGTATCTTGTCACATATATTCACCTTGTTACCGCGTATGTGATGTGTACGATACTTAAGAAGAGTATTACGCTCTAAACTGCAGTCCCAGCTGCTCGATCAATCGACACAGCCGAAATGACCTCTCCATCTCCACCAACTCGAACACCCTCTATCTGATTGACCCTATTTTATTTACAATATGGTTTAGCTACGTCTTCTGCGAGCTTTCTCGACCGCTTGATCGTAGATCCTCCTGTTCTCTTCTGTTGGACACAGAATCAAACTGGCTTCTCTGTGTATGAAATACCAGTTCAGTTTATAATCATGTTGTAACGATATGTGATAATTGTGAAGCTTTCTCTGAAGGACGCCGACCTCTGTGGCTTCCCTGAGGACGTTAATGGTTTCAACTCATGTCTTGAACGTACGCATCAAGATCGAGGGACTCATCGCGGTAAGATTGGACAGTGAGGCCGCTCACTTGCATCCACGTTCCATGCTTCTCTTTTAGATTATCATACAACTTCAAGAGTAAGAATTTGTTGTAGAGATTGACGTGAAGGTACATTACCTGCACTAAACGGCGTGCTGTGTCTCTGATATCATCACGAATGTGTTCCAATCCCTCCCAAGAGAAAATCCAAGGATTAGACGAAGGCTGAGTCTTTTTCTGAACTCCTTTAAGACGAAGAGTCACCGTCTCCTGCTGTTTCGTGTTTGTAGTTGTCTGATGGCCTGCGGTCGCGAGCTGTCTGTGGATTCCACGATTATCACCTTGGTTCTCCTTTGGAACGGTGAGATCGTTAGCGACTCCATAGAGCTCTCCTCCTGCTGCAGTTCTTGGATGAGATTGAATATTGGCGGCCATGTCTGTGAACTCAGCCCGAGATGATGATCATTTCGAGGAAAAACTATTCGATCGCAGATCGCATTCGCGTTTCGGTGCTACCAAGACAACGCATTTTCTCTCATCATTGTATGCCGATGATGGAGTGAAATCCCATGTTCAATCACCAAATACAAAGACTACCGGCTCTACATTGTCATGGACGACCTGACGGCTCCTGATACTCTCAGCACGAAGAAGAGGAGAGCAGTAAGTGAGGCTAGTGTGGACAAGTGCAAGATTGAAGAACGACTGGACGCTCTCAGGGTCAAGGTAGATAACCTTGCCCTCTCGGTGAGTTGTTGCCGACCATTGATCTCACTTACATGATTAGCATTCTCACCACTCTCGACAACTGGCTGATCAGGAGTGTGAATACGATATGTAGGGAGAACTTCTCTCTGCCAATCGTACATATCGACATAGAAGATATAAGAGGGATCGGTAGAGTTCACAGGCTGACGCGACACCGAGCATGAGATGAGCAGAGTGTTATCTACAACGAAGAGGTAGACCGAGGAGATTTCACAGCGGGAAAGGACAGCAGAATATTTCTTTCTCAAAGGCGTCACCGATCAGTGCACATACAGGTCTCATTGCGGATGATATAGAGGCCAATCATGTCCACATCCAATCCGACATTGGCTCAGATTTTAGAGCTGTCCAAGACAGACTCGCTCGATATCTGGACCGTGATGAAAGCCATTCACACGGCGCAGGGTGGCGTCTTAGATTTTCTCTGTAATGAGCTATACAAATTTCCTGATGCAGAGATTGAGACTTTCATTCCTCAGCTATGGTGAGTCAGGTCGAAAACTATCGTACTGTCACCTATTTCATTTTTTCCTCTTGCTTCTATATACTTCCTTCCATATGTGATTTCATATCATATCGTTCACAATGTCTTGACACACATTCACAGCAATCGCGTGCTGAAAGACATAAATACAACTTCTCTCGCACGGTAGGTTCCCCCTCCTGACATGAAATGCATTACGTCTGACTCCCTCAGATTTCTCATGGACAAATGCAGTTCCATGCATCTGGCGATCAAAATGTTCAGTTGGTTTCAGGCGGCCGTCGAAGATGGAGTCTTCTCTCGATCGCGAGCCACCGAGCTGTGGAATGAATGTGAGATGGCAGCCATCAACAGCAAGAGCCGGTCGGCCCTGCGTCTCAACCAAGGCACCAGTACTTTCAAGGTGATCCATCTATCCACTGTCACCTCTCTGGCCAGATGGACCACTCACCCTCAACAGAAGAACAATTCGGCCGATGACTTATCAAACATCGATGCATCCGAAAAAGTCATTCCAAAAGTCGGCAGCGGCGCGCAGACATTACGATCCCCCCGCAGCAACCGGTAAACCCTAAAACCCACCCCGACTCGGAAAACTCACTTGAATCTCGACAGGTTCCAACACAAGGACGACATCAATTTCAGATCGTCCAGGACGAATTTGAAAGATTTTGGCGGCAATTCGACGGCGGCACCCGTCCCCAGCGTTGTAGTCATCACACCGGGAGTAGATCTGGAAGACCCATCGACTCTACCATCTCCTGGACCCGTGATAGAGGCAGTCATGGAACGTACCGGTACGTATGATTCTCTCATGACGATGAGAGACGTTCATCGTCATGACCTGAGCTCTTCCCTCGACTTACCGAGAATTTCTCCAGGTCAAATTTCTCTCAGTGATTCTGCGCCTGATGTGGGAGAGAGGTGACAAGTCATGTCTCATGCGATATCTCAACGACAAGCAGGCCACACGTGCCACTGTTGAGGACACTGGTTCCATCCAGGAGCGCATCCTATGGAAACCACAATGCCGCAGAAGAAGAATCCGAGGCCAAGTGAGCATCTACAACGTTGTAGACGGATTTAATCTGATTTTTCAGGTTCATCTCGAAGCGGTTGAGGCACGACGCCTTCCACGCTGAAATTCAGTTTGTATCGCAATTGACGTTGATCTCCACCATGCTGAAGAAACAATCGGCAGGAAGAGCTAAACCCGAGCTGAGTGAGTCCATCGTACATCCATCATCCACGTCTTCACTTGACCATCATGATGATGATGATCATGATGTGATGTCATCTCGTGGTGATCACTGAATGAAATCAGATCGTATGCTCTGGAAGGCCCTCGGACAACTCCAAAATGATTTCGTCGGTTCAAACATCACAGAAGAAGAATTGGAATCCGGTCACCTCGGCGTACACATCCCCATACAAGGGTGACATCTACAACGAGCCACGTCTAAATCCTGACCTTCTCAGCTGCAACCAACCCCACCGCAGGATCGTTCGGCTCTTACCAAAAGAATGTTTCTGCCTGAGCAGTCGCGACAGGGTATACCAACGAAATTTCATCGACATTTCGCTCAACGATGACAGGTACCGTTCATGCTGTTTGTAGAGACGATCGAGATGGATTTGGTTAATCCGGTTGGAATGACGAAATCGAGACAGACACCTGTGACGAAACATCACAAGGAGAAATCGATTGTGACGGCGTTGGATAAGGTGGGAGGAGTGGCTCGTTGTAGACTGATGGGGTAGGTCATTTTGGAGACGGGCCACAAGATGCCACAGACGGTGGATTCGGAGGGGTGGGTCATGGTTCCTGGGAAAGACCCGAATTCCACGGAATGCGCCAGCACCCGAAGTGATTCACTCTTTTTTTCCTTCAAAATCTTTCTTTTCTTCCTTTTTTTTCTTCATTCTTTCTTCATTTCTTTTTTTCTCCTTTTTTTACAGAAATCTTTTTCTTTTTCCTCTTCTTCTTTTCAAGAACCTTCAGCCTCACCCCCTCCAGCGCTCGCTTATCCCGAACTCTGGACCGAAAAGACAGAACGACTGAGGAAACTATCACCTTACGGCCACCACCCAAAGTGGAAGATTCAATCGGTCATCGTCAAGAGCGGCGACGATCTAAGACAAGACCAACTCGCATCCCAACTCATCACCGTCATCCATGACATCTTCAAAGAGGCAGACGTACCTCTCTGGTGGGTGTTTAGATATCGAAGAGTGCGAGTGTGTGACGTGAATAGGTTGTACCCTTACAGTGTCACGGCTATGTCATCCAACACGGGATTCATCGAAACCATTCCAGATGCCATTTCAGTCGATTCACTGAAGAAGAGAATTCCAAATATGAAATCGTTGGAAGATTTTTTCCTTTCGGTGAGATTTTCTTTGAATTTTTCTTCATTTGGAAAAAAGAAAAGAAAAAAATTTGACGGAGAAAAGGTTTACGGTGAAAAGACGTCGATGCGATTCATGGAGGCCCAAAGAAGTGATTTCCCGCCATTTCCGTCCCAATTCTCACCCTCCCAGATTTCGTCGAGAGTCTCGCCGCCTACTCCCTCGTCACCTACCTCCTCCAGATCAAAGACAGACACAACGGCAACATCCTCTTAGACAAAGATGGACACGTTATCCACATCGATTACGGCTTCATGCTCACCTCTTCCCCTGGTTCTCTCAACTTTGAAACGGCTCCGTTCAAGTTGACGAAAGAACACATCGACTTGATGGGAGGGGAGCACAGGGACATGTTCCACTACTTCAAGCTCCTCTTCATCAGGGGATTCTTAGAATTGAGGAACCACTGTGATCGGTTCGTGCTGCTGATCGAAGGGTTACTACCAGGTGAGATTAAAATGAAATAAAAGGATTACACGATAGATGATCTACGATAAGAAATAGAACAGAATAAAATACAATAAAACACAATAAAAGGACTGAAGACATACAGGCCACAAGATGGGATGCTTCGCCAGGAGAGAAGCCACAGTGCGAGAGCTCATCGAACGACTCCACTTAGAGTTAGACGAGAACCATGCCATCGAATACGTAGTCAACCACATCATCAAGGAGAGCATGTCCAATTGGAGGACGGAGAGCTACGACAACTACCAGTACTACGTCAACGGTATCTTGGCTTAGACATAAACGATCTCTCTCTTTATCTTCTACTTCTTGTTTATCTTCTCTCTTCTCTACTTCTTCTTGGCAGGTCCCTTGTAGGTCGTCTTCTTTGCTTTCGTCTTCGGGGCGTCGCTCATGATTCCCTTTCTCATCTTGATGCCCGTCTTGTGCTTTCCTTCTACCTGTGAAATGGTCAGTAAAGAGAACATCATGTTCATGTGTTCATGTGTTGATGTGTTGATGTGATGTGTGTTGTTGATGTGATGATGTGTTGATGTGATGGTGGATGGTGGAGATGATGATCACCTTCTGTCTCTTGGCTCTCTGAATGGTGTTGTTGACAGCCTTCTCTTCCTTCTGTCCACTCATCTTGTCTTCCACCTTGCTGAACACTCTCTTCAGTGTCTTCAATTGTTCTGAAGCTTCGTTCTGTTGAATGAGAGGTGAAAACTGTTCCTCCATCAGCATCGTCCATCATCACATCGCGTCCCATCATCCCATGATGGATGACACGATGGACGTTCATCATCTCACAGTCTTCTTCTCTCTGACGCTCTTCTCTCCCTTGTTCAACTTGTCGAACTTTCCCATGCTGATGGTGGATCGCTGAGCGATGCTGATCGCCTTGTCGATGTCCTTCTTTGGTCTGTAGCCTCCGGCATTCAGAGAAAGAGTGCCTTTCGTTCTCAGTTTCTTCTCCATTTTGAAACTCACTCGGTAGTCTCGGGCCCGTTTTCTTCTCGGCCAACACTTTGTTGGCGGCTTCTCTTTCTCTCTGCTTGAGGATTCCCTTCTTCTTCTTGTTCTCTGCCTCCTCGAAGGGATCTTCGTATGCGGGATCTATAGACATCAGCGACGAACGATCGTGTGATGATGGATGATGGATGATGCAGATGGAGGGTGATGGTGTGACGATGGTGGATGAGCTCACTGTCGGATGGCTTGACTTCGCGTAACCAGTCCTTCAGAGGATCTTTGCTGGCGCTCCCGAAACCATAGCGAGGTCGGTATGTGTCTGTGTTCTGAAAGAAATGAGAAGAAGAAAAGGACGAGATGAGGATGAGATGGTGAAAAAAGATGATCAGGAACGGATGGAGATCTTCACCTCATCGAATACTTTCGAATCCTTCTTCGTCTTTTTGATTCCCTTCTTCTTGGCAAATTCTTCCCATTTTGTCTTTGGCTTAGGTTCCGGGATCTGTTCGTGTTCAGTATGCATCGAATGAACGTGATCTGTCTTCTCACGTGTTTCTCTCTCGGTACAGGTGTGCTGCATCTTGGCAGTTGAACGACGACGCCCATGGTACCATCTCTTTGAGGAATGACGGGGAGGTGGAAGACCTTATTGAACAACAGTTGAAGGTTGTCTCTGGCAGCATCTCTCAACGCTTCGGCTTCATCGTTTCCCCTAAATCGGTCAGTGATGAGATATGATGATGATGTACTCACTTGAGATCGACTGGCTTTGGATCGAAAACTGCCAAATTACCTAAATCATACCTCACGTTGTCCTCTCTCTTCACCTCCGTCGTGTACAGACTGAAAATCATGATCAACATCACATTACTCGACATAGGCCGTCATCTCCTCACATCTTCTTCTTCTCTGCCTCTAAAAACTCCATTGCATCGCCCGACATCGTGATGCTTCGTTTGCCTTCCGAGAAAAAGTCAGAATCCTCAGGAAATGGACAGTTGTAGATCAAGTTCCTCTACAACCTCTCCCATTAACCAATCATCATCAGACATGGGTAGAGAAGGAGAGGTTCATGCGGTGTATATCGCCACTGGAGGTGAGAGACCTTTCGTAGGAAGATGTTTACGTTTCTAATGTCTGATAAGAGCCCAAACGAGGAAGGAAGAGGACGAGGAGTCGATGGGGTCACACCGTGACCGACTATCTGGCCCCAACTTCCTCTTTATCTCAAATTCCAAAATTCGTTCCATCTGAAATGACCATCGAACAACAGGAAGCCATTTCGAGTGCGTATCTCTTCTCATCTCACACACATCAGCACCTTCAACCTCATAATATCTCACAGTTCGTATCCGTATCGATGAGATCACGAGGAAATTAGCCACGAGCGACCTCGATGTCGATTACACTTCGGACCGCTCACCCTCACCCGAGCCAGTCTACGACAAAGACGGAAAGAGGTTCAACACGAGAGAACAGAGGGCGAGGGAGAAGATCAGTCTGGAGAGACACGAGTTGGTCGTCATTGCCAGCCGCATGTCGCCCACCTTTAGACCTCCACAGGACTACCAGCCCATCTTCGTGAAGAAGACGAGAAAGATCCCTGTCCCCGTGGAGAAGTACCCCACTTACAATTTCATCGGTCTCATCATTGGTGAGTGCCGATGTCGATGATGTGAGCTGACGATGGAAGGTCCCAGAGGTAACACACAGAAGCGTATGGAGAAGGAAACCGGAGTCAAGATCTCCCTCAGGTGATCCATCATCATCCATTATCGATGATGATCATCATCTCACGTCTCTCTTTAGAGGAAAGGGGTCCGTCAAGGAAGGAAAGGGAAAGAAGTACAACCCCAGCGAAGAAGAACCCCTCCATGTCTTCCTCATCGGAGACAATGACATCCAACTCGAAAAGGCCGCCACTCTCATCAACGATCTCCTCGTGCCCGTCGATGACAGCAAGAACGAGCACAAGACGAGACAGCTGCAAGAGTTAGCCAAGATCAACGGTACACTCAGAGGCGATCGAACTTGGGGCTTCGCCGGCGCCGACGAGGTCTCTTACGACCCCGCCAACGTCAAGTGTTCCATCTGTGGTGAAGCTTCCCATCCGGCAGCAGATTGTCCCCTCAGAGGAAGGGCCGCCGGTAACTTTGCTCCCAAGCCTCCGGTGAGCGTGACGTGTCTTCGAGTCATCTGACGTCATCAGGCTGCCATCGATGACGAGTACCAGAAGTTCTTGTCTGAGATCGGTGAGAAACCGGCTGGAGACAAGATGAACGATCACTACAAAGAGTTCCTCGCCACGATCAAGAACGAAAAAGGCCCGGGCGGGCCGGAGGCACCGGTGGCACCGTGGGCTCAGGGATCTCAACGTCCGCCGGGTGAGTTTGAAATTTGAATGTGGCGGGAACTGACCGGAGAAGCACCGCAGGCACCCTGGCAGGCCGGAGGTGGCGCGGCAGATCCCGCCGCACCCGCCCCGTGGGCCCAGGGAGGTCATCACGGAGCTCCTCCACCGGCTCATGGAGCTCCAGCTCCATGGCAACAACACCAGCAGGGATACCCTCCGCAGTATCCACCCCAGCAGTACGGCTACCCCCAGCAGGGTTACCCCCCCGGCCAGTACGGCTACTACTGAGACAATACATTCATCCTTGTTTCGTCTCTTCCTCTCTGTGATGACGTCATCATGACGAATGATGACGTATGATCCAGACGCAATATGATCGTGATCGATGACGTAATGATGACGAATCCGTTATAGAGTCTATTTATAACCTCCGAGTCTATTTACAGCCTCAGAGAGAGGCGAGATAAGAAGAGAGGGCGGGAAACTTTGGGGAACCCAACCCCGTGAGAGGATCCCAACCGACAGCGGCAGAGAAGAATTGATCGCAGCAGTTGAGGTTACCCTGACCAGACGCACAGCCGTCACTGCCGATGGTGATGTCGTTCCACGTCTGAGGGGGAGCGTTGTAGATGGCTGGATTGACGAAGCCGAGCGTGGGCTTGCCCTGGTTCAATCTCATGTCGTTGATGAGACTGAGCATGGCGGCGAAGACGGGGGCGGAGGCGCTGTACGAGGATTTAGGGTTTAGAAGGAGTGGGAAGGGTCACCTGGTGCCGGAAGCGCCGTTGGTCTGGCCGGCTGTCACGACGATGTAAGAGTTACCCATGGCAGAGACATCTAAAGAAGTCAGATCAGTTAACCTTGACGATGATGTTGATGATGACGTCATGACGTACTCACCAGGGTAAGCTCGATTGCCGCTGTTGTACAAACTGCTATCGGGAAGCTTCTGAGAGGTCTGCAGGTAGTTCTGCACGGCGGCCGTCTGGTAAGAAGGCATGGGAAATCCAGTGGAAAATCCTCCACCGGTAGTGATGACACCCCCCAGATCAGACGTACAAGCGACTTCGGGTGCTCCACCTTCAGGGCCCATGGTAGCTCCGACGGTGAGTACGTATGGAGAAGTGGCAGGAAAGCTGGGTGCGAAGCCACACTGTCCTTGTCTCAGCTGAGGTCCGTTGACTCCATCATCTGTTCCATCCGGTCAACACATCACGAACATCATCAAGATCTTCATCACCTCCAGAGGCGACGACGATGGTGACTCCTCTCAATCCGAGCTTGCAGGCTTCCAAGTTGAATCTCTGGTAGTCCGGGTCATCTGCCTCTGTTCCCTGAGAAAGAGTGGCTCCATACGAGATGGAATAGATGTTGGCGGGGGTGGGGTTCTGAGACAGCCCGACGATGAAGTCCAAGAATGCGTCATTCGATCCCTTCGAGATGGAGTCAAAGTTGGTGTTGGCAGATTGGGAGATGGCCAGGAGATATTGGACGTCTAGATTGGCCTCACCGCAAGTATCGGGGTTATTCTGGCACTGATCAAGTTGAGTACTTTGGCATGATGCGATGTGAAAATGACTCACGCTGTTGGGGTCATTGTTTCCAGTGACAGATTGGACTGTGATTTGAGGGAGGTTGAACGTGTTCTGGAAGGTGATTAAGTCATCTGGAGAGAAGCTCTGACCCAAAGAGGCAAAGATGGCTTGTGTGGCCTGGGAGACGTTGTTACTGCGGATGCCGTAGTATTTGTTGAGCAGTTGTGGGGTGGTTGCGTTCACGAAGCCGCCATCATTGTCGAATAATGTTCGAATGAGAGGCAAAACTTTCGGCAATTGAGCGTGGATGACAAAATCTACATCGGCGGCGATCTGTTTCTGCGTCAGATCTGGATGATACGAAGACCCGTCACCTGTGATGGTACGGTATAAGCCTCCGTGTGGAAGAATGTCTTGGCCTTGATGTCTTTGTGAGTGTAAACACCAAATTTGGCAGACAGTAGGCGTTCCATTTGTCTGATGCTGCCCGACACTCTGATGTAATCTCCTGTGGTGGAGAAGGCAATGCCCTCTGAAGATAACCAGCTCTCCACACGAGACACAGCGGCAGTGTCCAGAGTCATCGCATTGACTTGTGCCAGAGTCATGTGCTTTCCATAACGGGGAGAAGATGGTACGGACAGTTGTGAGAGGGTGTTATCACAAGTGCTGGCAGCGAGTGGCTGGGTCTTCACGGCAAAGATGATGCTGTGATAGTGGTTGGGCTGAGCTCTACCCTGGTAGGTCCAAAATCCACACGCGGTTGCCACTAGACTGAAGAGGACTAAGAGGGAGGCCTTCATCTCTGTCGGTGTGTGCTTCAGAGGTGGCCGAGAGAATGAGAAGGTTTTCGGGCAGAGTCCAGCATCCCCGAAGCCTCCGAGACATGAAGCAGCACGGGTAAATCGAAGAGGGGGCAGAGGCCTCCGTGGTAAGGTGAAATGGTAACAGTCTTAACGTCAGGTGTCACGGACGGAAGTAATCAGAAGCGGTACTCGTGACAGGAGACAACATCCTGACTCGGCTACGTAAAGAAAGTAGTGGAAGACTGTTGGACCTTTGACGATTACGGTGAGTAGGTACTGTACAGTTACATATGATGCCAAGTCGGCAGTAAATTGCCACGCTGTGGTTATCAACATGATTGAAAGATATATCGCCATTTGAATCGAATTTTTACGCGGTCAAAACATTCAAGTCGCCTGCTCCTGTTCCGAGTCAGACCTAGAGACTCTTGGAAGATGTCACTAAACCAATGCCTAGGTATAATCTCCTCCTCACTGGTAATATCACACGACACATCACGATGACGTCTGAAGAATAAATGAAGGACACCGATCTCGTTACAATGTTTACGAACAAGTGATCTCCAAAAAAACTTGAGGTCAAGGCCGCCATCTTCGAATCGTCTCTTCTTTTTACATCATCATCCCATCAGTCTGTGTCGATATCTCTGTCTTCGTCGTCTGTTCCATCAACTGCCCCCCGCGAAGCGTCGGTGGTGCAGATGAGATCATGACTCTCGAGTTGGGTCTCTTGTTCTGACCCTGTGACGTCAGCATGTTGTTGTGTGGATTGGCAAACTGCTGGACGGCCGCTCGCAGCGAAGCTCCGGACTGCTGCCCGTGATGAGCTGGACCCGGTGACGTGTACTCTTCGTGCGTCTGGACGAAGAAGGAGTGTTGTAGAGCGTCGATCGGGGTAATCCTTCGCGTGGGGTCCAGAGTCAGCATGCGACTGATGAGATCTCTAAACTTGAGGTCCTCCATGGCATTTTCGGATCTGGCACCTCCCTTTAGAATGGCCTCTAAGCTTCCTTTCGTCTGCGTCTGCGGCGGCTGCCTCAGCTCGTATCTCCTGTTGCCGTAGTTGTCCACGCTCTTGACGAAAAACTTTTTCGCTTTCGGTGATGCGTCGATCATGACATCGGGTGGTGTACCCAGGACGGTGCAGATGTGGCTCATCTGATCGACCTCGTTCTGCCCTGATGACCGTTAATTTTGGCGGGAAAATCATCAGCTCACCTGGGAAGAGTGGTTCTCCCGTGTGGATTTCGACGAGAATGCAGCCCAGGGACCACATGTCTATGGGGTGACCGTAATCTAATTCTAAGAGAACCTCCGGGCAGCGGTAGAAACGGCTCTGTATGTATTTGTACATCTGCGACGGGTTAAAAAGACAGAGTGGAGGTGCTCACCCTTCCGTTGGACCTGCAAGAGCTGCCGAAATCGATGACTTTGATATTCGAACGTTTTGGATCTCTTAATAAGATCTGTATTCTTCAGTAAAGGAAGGAACATGATTTTGAGATTTGACGTTGTATATCGAAAATAAACCGAAATAAATCACGTTTTCGGGTTTCAGATCGCAGTGTATGATGTCTACGTCTGGCCGTGATAGAAACCACAGGGCTTTCAGTAACTGCTCTGCAAAACGCTTGACCAGCGGCAGGCCGATACCTCTAAAGTGCATGCCCTTGAGTAAATCGTATAGATTCATCGAAAGGAGCTCGAAAACGATACAGAGGTGTCCCTGGTACATGAACGTGTTCTTCATGCGAACTGTCCGTCGGTCAATGTCTTTGGATCGAGGGTGCATCATCACCTCCGTATAGACATTCTGGATCTTTCGAGTTGATCAATTTGAGGAGTTCGATCTCGGACAGAGCTTGGTTATAGAACGACGTCTTGTTTTTGATGATCTTGATGGCGACTCTTTCATTGTTGGCTTTGTCTAAAGCGCTGACGACTTGACCGAAGGATCCCTCCTTTGTTTTAGAAGAAGAGATGATGAGTTTCTCACCTTCCCCAGGCCTCCAATGACATCATATCGCTCGTGGAATGTCTCGTGAGGTTTAACTTGATAATCGACGGAATTCTTCTTCTTGTAATAGATCTGAGATGGTCAACCTCTGTTTCACTCACGATATGGAAATGAGACATTCGATATGATGTCATTCGAAATGTACCTCATTGATGTGTCGATAAGTGGTCAATAGATCTGCTGTCATCAGATATACAGGCCTCGTTTTTGGGTCTCTAATGGTAAACATGGGTTGTTGGACCACGGGAGTCGGTTGAACGTCCATTGCATCGCAAGGTTGATTATAAAACATTTGTTGTTGCGTTTGTCCATTTTGAGCCGCATATGTGGTCTGATTTTTTTACGTGAGAATGAGAATGCATTTTAAAGACAATGGTCGGAATAGGATGAATCGAACGAGATATATGTGATTTTACCTGGTGATAGTTGTTCTGTTGTTGCATCGGATAAGTCCTCTGAGCCGTGTCATGTGAAGTAGGATGTGTGAATTGGTCTTGAACCTTATATGGTTCAACGTGCCGTTGTGGAGGATGATCAGTCCCGTTTGGAAATGGATGAGAGGAATAATAGTGGCTGTGCTCCATGCCCACACAGCGACACCTCTTCGGACGGCCCTCAGAACGGGAGAATCTCTACGATATCCCCAGCCAACGACCTTCTAGAGGGTAAACGTCACTGTTATGCTCGGACTGATGTGATGTCGGAATAAATTGTGGCCCAGAGATTCCTCTTTTTGCAGCTGTTGCTGTGGGTACCCTTCTTATGTCCTCTATCGACTCCTCTCTTCCGTTCACTGATGTGCACAATCCTCGAATAAAATGATTTCTCTAATAAAAGATACTGGTCCAGACGCCTCCCTATCAATCAAATCCTCTCGTTCTCCCTCTTCTCTTGTTGCGGTGTCCCCTGTTCTCTCTTCTTTCGCCACGACAGATCTCTCTCACAGGGCGCGAACGTGGCCCCCACTAGGTGTCACACAAAAATAGACAAGCATCGCAACTAATAAAGGAGAAGCTTTATCATTCTACTGCATGCATTCGTTCTCCATCTCTATGAGGCATCTTTACACGGACACTGGCCATCCTCTATATCGGCACTATTTCGAACGAATCGAGGGGTAGTGAGTCGTTCCCTTCTAAAGGTGAGCTCACATAAGGAACGGTAACTTCGATTCATCTGCGGTAGCACTTCCTCTGTGTCATCACCGCTCACTCAACTTTAGAGTGTCTGCCCACGCTCGAAATTAGAAAAGAGAGACTTCATAAATCGATAGATTATAATGAACCTCGCGGAATCCGATGGTTGCGATGATGATGAAAGTCTCTTTATGTGACAATGTTCAACCGAGATCGCAGTGCCGTGAGAGCGTCGTCGATGGACTCCTCGGGCACTAAGATGTAGTCACTGTTTGCCGTGCTCAGATAATAGATGGACACCCCCGCTCCCGCCAAAATTCTCGAAAAAACGTGCACGTTCGCTCCACCTGAATAGACGTGAGTCGACGTCTAAAGTCACAACGAGACACACTGAACGCCGTGCCGCTGTCTTGCACTTGTATGGCTTTCCAAGTCGCCCGATTTGTAGACAGTAAGCCAGACGGAAACGTGTGCAGCGAGTCCGCATTTACGAGGAGAGTGATCTCTCCTAGGCTGGACGTGAAAGAGAAGATTCTCTCTTGGCTGCCTCTGACGTCAGAAACGTAGACGGAGGTGATGTGATGAGACACCTTGGAGGAAAGAAGAACTGACGCAGTAGACTGTGGGTGATGGTCTCTACATTCTGTGGAGTTGCATCGAAGTAAGCGATGACGAGACGATGAGGCAATGTGTTGATGGTGACGGTTTTGTTCACGGATTTCGTGTCCATTGGGGGTGGTGGTAGTGATGATATGTCGTGGATGGTCATCTGCTCGTGTGTCGGTTGATGGTGAGATGAATGTCTTTGGGCATCGTCACCTTCTCTTCTCCCTTCTTGCAGATTCCCTCCAATAATTTAACGGCTACGTCTCTCTCTTCTTCAGGCACCTACGAGACGATGAGAGGTGGATGAATGGATGGGCACACCATGATGAGATCTGTGAGGAATGTGGACAGATAGACAGAATCAAGGTTCTCTCGATAGAGAGGAGCCGACAGATGAGATACTAGACCAACAATGTCTGATCTTACGTTCAGTATGATGGACAGAATGATTCGAATTGATGTCGACTCACTGATGGCAGAAGCTCCTTCGTAGACTCGAAGAGCAGACCAGCATTTGGGAGCCACTTTTGCTTCGTCTGTAGAACATCAGAGGAAAATGATTGGATCGATCGTACCACGTAGCACTTGTTGCAGTCGTGCGAGAGAATCTTCGTCTACGATGATAGAAACCTCTTCATCGGTCTCTGTGTAAGACAGAAAGTTTGTTCCTCTGTGACATATCAGCCTCATCTGTCTTAACACAAATACCTCTTTGTATAAAGTGCTAACTGCATCAAGAGCTTCGTGATATATATCAGGTTATGTCTCTCTACCTCCACTGTCCATCATCAGATCGAAATCATCCATCACTCCACACAAACCGAGATATAACCGAAAGGGTAGCGTTGTGATGAACGATGTGTCCGTCTCCTCCATCGTGATGAGTTTTGCTGTCGCGATCAGATGTGAGATCATCCGGAGCAGAGGATACTCATCTTCTGATTCTGATTTACAATCCGAAACCTCCTGTGAAAAGAATGACAAGTGTCTATACGATTGATGTCTCCTCACCCCAATCCATTCTATTCTACCTGCATTCTGGTTCATCTCTTCACCACGCGAAGGAGTACACGCAACATCTCTAGAACGTCTACTCCTCGTAGCTTGAGGTCCGCAAAAGTGACAGCGAACCCTTTTGTTCGATCCGATTCGTGTTGTTCTTCGTGTAAAATAAGACCAACAGCAAACAGCCACCCCAGAGGCCAGAGGTGACGAAGACAAGTGAAACGACTTTCTGAAAAAGTCAAGTGAAAGACAGACGGAAAAGCTCTGACAGACAGAGAACCGATTGGTCGAAGGGCCCATTCAGAGAGATAATCGATCAGAGAGAGCCGCCCTCTCGTCCTTTCATGGGGATCGAACGAGAAGGTTGGCTGCTCAAGGCCGGTCAGAAGAGGTTCTTTCGACTCAATGATAATGTTCTATCGTGGTTCAAGACGCCCAGTTCGGTATGTCCATCTCATCGACCTCTGAATGATTCATGCGGGGGTTCTGATTAGAGGATGTAGGGATCTCCCAAGGGCAGCGTCGAGATGACCGACTACTATCTGGAGGTCGAGAAGACTGGAAACTACGATAAGAACCTAGTTCTAACACCCAAATCGAAAGAGAAGAAAACATATACCCTGACTGGTCCGAATGACGAAGTCGATCAGTGGTTCAAAGTGATGGATCAGTCCATTCGATACAACAAGTTGCAACACAACGATGGGGTGAGTCACCAATCAGACAGACATCCATCACGTATCGACCCATCATGTTCATTCCCTCTCAGCAGAAGATCTTCAAGCAGGGTTGGTTGACCAAGAAGGGACAACAACGTTGGTTCTTCATCAAGAACAACACACTCTACTGGTTCATCAAAGAGCAGGTGAATCATCCCATCTTTTTCCATCTCATCTCCCATCCAGTTTGTCAATTCGGATTTCGAGAAGGAAGCGAAGGGATCTTTAGACCTCTCCCTCTGTTCCCTCGTCGACACCCCCAATGCAGCTCTCACCATCAACATCCGATCGACATCTCAAGGTCTCTACACTCTCAGCACGAAAATCAAGGAAGACTACGACGACTGGGTCACCATCTTGGGCCGAGTCATCCGCAAGAGCGCCACCATGACCGTCGAGCGTTTAGACATCCCCGTGGTGGGTGCAAATTCATGATAATCGAATAGATGTGTCTGTCTCCCTCTCAGCCCCCCTCTTAACCATTTGGACTCTTTCTTTTTCGGCGTTTGGCTGGCGGCGTTGCCACACGATGATCGAAAATTTTTTTTTCAAATTTTGACGAGAGGACAGGAGGGAGAGAAGAGAGGATATCTCGTCAAGAAGGGAAAGAAAAGATGGTTCATCGTTAGGAACGGTGCTCTATCGTGGCAGGACACGGAATGGTCCGAGAAGATCAACGGAAAACTGCTTCTGAACGGCTGCACGGTGACGATATCGACGGCGAGGGACAGACCCAACTCGTTCGTCGTGTCGTCTTCGGACGGTGAAATTCCATCGAAATTTCGAAAGTCACGTGACCTCTGACGTCACCAGGTACCATCTACGAGATGTCCGCGAAATCTCCACAGGAAGTGCAAGAGTGGGTGTCTTCTGTCAATCGTGGCATCATCTCTGAAGTGGAGAGAAAAGCAACCATCAGCGAACCGAAGGTGATGTCATCACGATGTCTCACCTTCTCACACGAACCGCAGGGATTCGTATCGACCTACGAGCGAAAAGGTTGGCTCATGAAGAAGGGCAAGAAGAGATACTTTCTTCTCAGAAAGGGTGTCTTGATGTGGCAAGAGAAAGAGGTGAACGGAGGTATACGGAGGAGAACTGAAGGGAGAAAGTTTGGACAAGATGGAGTGAGAGGCTATCTCAACCTGAAAGAATGTTACGTGGAGAGAGACAAGGCGAGTGACTTCTCTTTCGTCGTGCACGAACCAACGAGTGATTATCTATTGACCGCCAGAAACAAAGACGAAGTGAGATGATCGATGCTCTCCTGTACTCACGTCTACAACGATGACTCACCATCTTCTGTAGATGGAAGATTGGGTCCATGCCATACAGAAATGCATTGACGACGAGACGAATAACCCGACGAACTCGTCACTGTCCAATTACGACAAGAATTCAAAGGTGGAAGCCGAGAGAGTCATCAAGAGGTGAGATGATAGACATAGAACGTGTGTGACCGTGGATTCACACGAAGAAGGGGCTGTATGACCAAGAAGGGCTTGGTCAGGTGGTTCGAACTGTCAGACGACACTCTGCGTTGGTTCGAAACCGCAAATTACGATCTATTGTGCAATTCTCTGTCTCTCTACAACTGTCTCGTCACCGAGGCCTCCGAGGTGACACGACGGGGGGGAGGGGGAGACTGACTCGTTGTAGACGACGATCAGTATATCGACGCCGGATATGAACAAGATGTACTTGCTGCAGACGAGAGATGCAGTCGAGCAGAGAGAGTGGGTGAGAGCATTGGAAGAAGCGGTCATCACTGCCGGCCGCATCAATGACATCGGGTTCGAGCGGAGGGGTGAGTGGCTCGTTGTATACGGGGGCTGATGGTGTAGGGTGGATGCACAAGGGAGGAGTGAGGAGGTGGGTGGTTCTGAAGGGTGGTGTTCTCATGTGGTTTGCTACGTATCAGGTGATGAATGATGATATATGATGTATATATGATGTATGATACATATATGATGTATATATGATGTATGATACATAGATGATGATGAATTGATATATTGATGGTATATTGATATAATACAATCTCTCTATTCATCAGATCGAGTGGGTGAACACGCACACTTGATGAGATCCACATGACCTACCCTCTCTATCATCTCTCCATTTCATCATCACCAAAATCACCACATCACCACCACACCATCTACAACCCTCCACTCACCCCAACAGCGCCTCGACGCCTGCACGAGAGACAACGCGAACCACTCCGTCGTCATTGAAGACTACATCTTCAGCATCTCCCAGACCAACCCATCTACAATCGACGCTTCGAACCCAAAGACAAACCAACGATTCAATTTGGAAGCGAGAAACCACAAGGAAGCCGCAGACTGGCTCGGCTCCCTTCGAAAGGGAAAGATACCGGAGATCAAGTCGGTGGACGGGGTGAGAGTGGCTCGTTGTAGACGGGGTCGACTCACGACCCGGACAGTTGTTCGGAAAGTCGTTAGAGGTGCTGTCTGTGGGGGAGAGGGGTGTGCCGGAGGCGATCGAGATCCTGACGACGTACTTGTGCAAGCACGGGACGATGGTTCCTGGAATATTCCGGATATCTTGCAATTATGATCTGAGGAATCGACTCAAGGTAGCATTCGAACGCGATCCACGCTGTGCGGTGAGTGTGATATCGCACGTGATGTCACGACTTTCGTGTTTCTCGTGAGACGTCGTGACGCATAGTATGATATCATGACGTCACGTTCCGATCGATTTCTCACGAGATATCATGATGTATATCATGATAGATAGGATGATATCATGACACATCCGATGACATGATGAAGCTGATGTGATGTAGAATGATTGGCCGGGAGACACAGACACCGTTCACGTGGTGGCAGCTCTGATCAAATCTCTCTTGAGAGAATTACCCGACCCTGTTGTTCCTGAGAAGCACTACAGAGAGTTCATCAGTGCCGGTGGTTGTGCTACCAACCTCAGAAACGTAAGAATAGGATAGATGGACGTCACTGATGACACACAGACCATATCTCAGTTTCCGATCGTCCACAGAGCCGTCTTGAAGCACATCATCACGTTCATCAAGGTGATGTCTTTGTCATCATGCACACGATGATGATGCACAAAAGTTGACTCGTTGTAGATCATCGCAGAAAAATCTTCCGTCAACAAAATGACCGAAGCCAACCTCTGCATCGTTTTCGGCCCGAACCTCGTCAGGAGCAGTGCCCTCACCGCTTTAGAAGGTGAGACGACAGAGCCGCCCCCCCTCATGATGACATCAGGTCTCGTGGACACAGCTAGGATATTGGACAGCGTGCAGCTGCTGTGTTCTCAGAGTCGTCTCCTCTTTGCTTCTGAGAGTTACAGGGACTTGCAGCCTTGCAGTCCTTTTACCCCGAGGAAGTGAGGAAGTTCCGAGGGAAATACGAGGAGGATCCAAAGGTCGAAGTGTACAGGCATCAGAGGTTATTTATAAAGTGTTGTTGTTTTAAAGTGTTTTATTGTTGTCTTTCAGCCCTGCGTGGAGAAGAGAGCGCTGGCGGCTGAGAAGGCATCGCGGGTGGACACGAATGAGATGACAGTGAAGAAGAGACTGTAGAAGTACAATTGTCGAAGGAACATCTGACTGAAAGAAGGCAGTGGTGTCTGTCTCATCATCAGACACCATCACCCGCACCACCACGCCTCACCCATTTGACTCTCTCCTTGTCTTCGTCCTCTGAGTAACGTAACAGCTGTCTGTGATACTCGTACGATTGGAGGCGCCACCTCAGGAGGGCATAGACAACAACGTGAGAGAAAGCCTTGACCGTACCGATGACGAAATAAGTCTGCCACACGTTGGCTGCATGGTTGATGCCCAGCCTGCGAGAGTAGTCGCTGTCGATGGTGTAGAGGGTGTAGAATTGTGCGGGGATTGCAATGACGGCGACTATGTCTGCCACGATGTACTGTTGAGCTAAGACGACGGACTCTGTCAATTTGTCTCCCTCCTCCGGGTCGATACCAAAGACACTCGTCTGCGTCTGTTTCAAGTCAGAGGGGTGGGGTGATGACGACTCACGGCCATGCCAACTTTGACTTTGAAGTTGTTCCAAGCCCATGCGATGGTCTTCCCCAGCATACCTGAATTCCTGTAGATGGTCCACAGGCCCTGAAAGATGATGGAAAGCCAGAAGAGTAGTCCGGTGACCTGAATCGTCGATGAGAAGAGCCGCATCGATGATGTCACTTCACCTCTTTCCTGAGGAAGAGAAGGAAAGCCAAGAATTCTTCGAAGAACTGGAAACGGAAGACAAAGTGGAAGTACTTGTACTTGTAAGACATGCTCTTGGCGGCGTTTTTCATGAAGAAGGTGACGAAGAACATGAGAATACTCTGTCCAACTTGGAGGGCGAATCCTAGACCAGCGCTGCCACCTGCCTGAACGTACAGCTGTGCGATGACTTCCACAGGTACGTAGACGTAGGCTCCGATGAGGAAGAGGTAGTAGTAAAAGTGTGGAAAAGATCTGATGATGTCACTCCACGTCACTTGCGAAACATCGATTCACCTTGAGTAGTGAATGTTCTTCTCTGTCACAAAGATTCCTATCATGGGAATCATGGCAACGAGTAAGGCAGTGCTGTACGGTTGGTTGTAGTACGTCGTCTTCAGGCTCATTCCAGCCTCACACCTGGAATAGGTCAATTCCGATCAATCGACTACAGACTCACAGTCGGAAGACAATAAAGAGGAGGATGACAATGTGTGTGGCATACCAAACCTTTGTCTCTCCATCGGTCACCTTATCTCTCCTGATCTCCTCTGTTGAACAATGTGAATCTCTTGTGCAATCGAAATCGTATCACCTGGCTGAGCTCTTTCTTCCTCTGTGAGATGAAACGCGTTCGAATTGGCGGATTCGGGGCGTTTACCATCGATGGCTGTCAATTGTAGATCTGCCGTCTCGAATGCTCCTTGGATTCTACGGATGATGAAATACAGAGAGATGGGTAACAGAACGTAGTCATTCAGTAACAATCCTGCGGTCTTGACGAGGTTAGCAACCTGTGTCATCGTCAGACGCATCACACGATGGATGTAGATGCGCACCACGCCGGGGCCAGAGCTCGCGGTGCTGTTGTAGACGTAGAAAGAGTACGGGAGGGTCAACACGATGTGAATCAGTGAACCAACGACGGAAATGGACCAATTGAGGTATTTGGGCACCCAACCTCTGAATAAGATGATGGCCGTGTAGATTTTCCACACAAAATCCATCACGTCCCACACCAGCTCCAGAGTGAATACGTAGGCAGAATGCAACAGACCTGTGGGTGATGAGAGGAGAGTGAGTGGAGACTGAATCACCCTCAGATATACCGATGTCGAGTAATGGGATACTGATGGCGATGACGAGATAGACTGCGAATCGAACGTATTTCCTGTTGCCCTCTAAAGTTGCGTTACGAGTGAAGATGAGGATGGCCGTGATGATGATGACGAAGAGAGCCAGAGACACTAGGGTCTGCCAGATGTAAAATCTGTCTCCTCCATCTGTCGACCGTCAACTTTTCGTGGGAGCGAAGATCTGGCTCACAGATGGAACAATCAACACCACTGTAAGATGGTTTACACTGACAGACGAAAGAGTTTTCCGTGCAATATCCTCCCTTCGTGTCACAGTAATCGGCACATTGTACTGTCCACCGTCAGCTTATCCATGTCCTTACCCTGCCTCTCACCGGTCGCCACGGAGCAATCAAAGTCGTAGAAGCCCGTCTCACACTGGCAAGCACCCTTTGACGTACAGTTACCGTGTCCACTACAATTGTTGGGACAGAAGGAGGCCGAAGGGGTGTAATTTAGAGCTTTCTGTACATTGATGGCTCCCCAGCCAATGCGCACGTCGGGGCTAGACGCCGAGCTCGCAGATCGCATGAGAGCCTCGCGAATCTACCGCATTGAGCCTACTTACGATCTCCTTCACTCACTTGGATGTTCGTCCATTCAGGGTGATACTGTTTGAGGCACGCAGCCACACCTGCCACGTAAGGGGCAGAGACAGACGTACCGTCTTCCATGACGTAGCTAGTCGGGGTACTCGTCGACGCCGAATAAACGTCGACTCCCACCGCTGACACGTCTGGCTTGATCCTACCGTCTGCCGTGGGTCCTGTTGCATTTCAACGAGATTTCCGCCGATCTCCTCACCGATGGAAGAGAAGGAAGCGACGGTTCCGGTAGCATCCACGGCACCGACACCGATGGTGAGAGCGGCATCTGAAGGAGGAGAGATACCATCGGCTCCACGATTCCCCACGGCCATCACTACAACGACTCCCTTCTGAACGGCTGTCTCACGTTCATCTGATGATCCGATGCAACGTCATCATCTTCACCTCGATTGATGGCTTGAGTGGTCCTTGCCGTCTGTCCATCGAATTGCGTCCAGTTGTAGAAAGAGTAATAACCGATGGAGATCGAGAAGATGTCGGCGCCTCTCAGTTCACCCCACACAACGGCGGCAGAGAACCAATCTTCCTCTAACGGAAAATCGGAGCCGACTTTCTCTGTCTTGGCCAATAGATATTCGGCGGCAGGAGCTGGACCTCTCATCTTACCGGGGGTATAGCCTGCGATCACCGAGAGGACGGCCGTACCGTGATCGTCTTGGGTCGCATCATCGTCTGTAGGCTGTGAGTGGTGCGTGTGCTGTGTTACTCTCACCTGGCTTGTTGCCAACTCGCGTGTCGTTGTGGATGAAGTCATACTCATTGTGGACGCTGATGTTGTTGAAACATTCGTGGGCCAGATAGAATCCCGAATCGATGACTAAGACCCTCACACCTATTATTGTTTAGAGGTGAAACCTCTCGATGCATCATCAATCATCGCACCTGATCCATCCAGCCCGAGATCAGTTAGAACAGTTGCAGACGTGGTGTTCCATTCATTCAATGATTTTCCGTAGTCAGTTCTCTTCCTGCTGGGCTTATCATCGGGCCCAACCTTTCGATCAGAAGAAATTCTCTCGACGATGTCCAGTGATGTTACGAAAGAAAGATTCGCTAGTGCTGCTATCGCCCCTCTATTGGCCGAAGCGCTAACTGCATTGTGAAAATCTGAGATGGTGCGAAGGTGGCCTGTTGGTATCGTCACATCTACGCCATTCTATACGTTCACCTCCGTATTCTTCCACTGTGCTTCTAACCTGCTCTTTGTATTCCACGTTGATTGGAAGGTCCTCGAGTGACCATCGAGGTTCGCCGTGCAGCTCTCGTCTCGAGAGAGTCTTCTCGTCGATGTGAGGAGCCTTAGTGACAGAAGGTTTGTCTTTGAAATGAACCCAGACGGGTTGAACATCATCATCACTCGCTCGTGTTACAAATGCTTCTAGACGCCTAGATATCTTATTTGGGAAGCCATAGAAGGTGTGGAAGAAGATACAAAGGATCAGCAGCTGCCCGATGAGGCGCATGTTTCGATCTGCGTGGGATCCTGGGACGGACACACCTCCAAATTTAGATAGCATAATTGTCTGACGTGATGGATTTATTTGAATTTATTTCCATACTCAGCAACTACCATAGAAGACCGAGAGACATACACAAGTGACTGGACTGGTAGGCACACATAACGAGATGTCTTTACATTATTTATTTCAGTTTTGAACAAGAGGACATCAGATGAAACTGCCGCCAGTCAATATCAACCGCTCCATGAGCCTCACAAGTCCAAATGCCACAGAGCAGACACCGTATCGTTCTGTGCATCGAATAAGAGGGCCAAAGAAGGGTGAAGGTTGTTCTCTCCGTGGGGGACAAATTCTACATCCACCAGATCGTCATCGATTCCTTCTAGATCGGGGTGCAAGAAGGTATCCTCTAGAGGATCGATGAGATCGGGGGGAATGTCTTGGAAGATGTGATGATGGAGGGCGAGGGAAGCGTGGAATTGCTGGTGATGGTGATGGTGATTGGCATCCTCCGTGGCTTGCTGTGCAGGTGGTTGGTTCTCGCTGCCAGAGAGGTCGAAGTTTGGACTCTTGGGCCAAGATGAGTTGTCGAGGGGAAACGTATTCGAGGGAAGGTGGTAAAATTTGACGGAGATGTCTTTCAGGTCCTCCATCTCTCTCAGCGTTCGCATGAGAGGGCCGTCTTCCTTGTAGATGGTCTCATCGGTCTCTCTCGTGCACTTGTCTTCCCACTTTAGAGTTTCGACTGTGTTGGGTAGTGCATCCAACAGGAATCTGAATGAGATTAGTGATGGATCGTGATGGAAGAGACGCACGGGACATCATCTGGTTTGAATGATTCCAAAGAGATCTCCACACGGACGAGCGATCTTCCCATGAATGCAATCATCGCTCTGCTCAAATGAGGAAATTTGTCACAGTCGAGGTGTAGGATCAGTGATTCGACATTGATAAAGAGTTTCAGGCATTTGACGACTTCTTCCCGCAAGATGATCTTGTCTTCGCTCTCTTCTCTCTTCTTGGCCTGTGATTCCTCGAGAATGCGTTGGCGCTCCGAGTAGAGTCTCTCCCTCTGGCTTCCCACTTGGAAGTAAAGCTTCTTCAGCTCCGGTTTCTGTTGTGATTCTACGCGAAGACAGACGGTGTATGTAGCCAGGTGGGGGTTCTCATAGAACCTTATCCATGGTTTGGGACGTCGAAGATTGAGTGATATCGTGTGGTACACTCCGTGTAGATACACTGGGCGGATCACAGAGCAGATCCATCGGTTGGTGAGCATCTAAATCAGTTTGAGATGATTTCATAATGATATGGACGCACCAGGGGGATAAGAGGTCGGTAATGCAGTTGTTGATTTTCAAAAGGATCACTGACTCTGCTTGTACAGAGACATTCTCCTATCTTGACCAACAGCTCTGAAGGTAAATGATCCAGCCTTGGCTCCAAATGTTGTCTCATAAATAGTGTCTGCGTCTCTTGTAATAGCTCTTCTTCGTTTTCCGTCCGTTGCCTCTTAGACATGGGCTCTAAAAGAGGACAGGGTGGGCGACAAGGTCCTTGCCTTCTTCGCAACTTGATGAGCTTTTTCAATAATTCCCTGCTAATGTCAGTCAATGAACTTCACCTCTGCGCTCACATGATGCTGTTGGTGAAAAAATGGCCTGGTTTGGATACCAATTTATTTTGGTTTGGGACGATGTAAAATGGTTCGGCTTCTCTTCACAACGGTCGCTGACAACTGCTTCACTTGACCACAGCGTTTCACGTGTCTGACAACGTCTCACGATTATAAGATGAAGAGGTTTCGATTCGAACAGATTTTAACAGAGGAGATTGGATATAGACATTCTGGTACAGCTGCGCTTCTCGACAAAGTGCTTGATCTCTACCGCAGGGTGAGGGTTGATCCTCTTCGCCCTCTTTTTCCCTTTTGTCACGAGGTAACTCAGACGGTGGAAGATCTGATCGCAATGTGAGCTGTCTGATCAATATCCACGTGATATTTTTTACCTCTGGATGAGCCTCCATCAGTGACTGCTGAGCTCTCCTCTTCAACTCGGTTTCCTCTTGTGATGGCATCGTCTTTTGTGTTTGTGAGTTTATGTGAGTAGCTCAACTGTAATCTTGGGTTGACTTTCCTCTAGTCACATGTATGTCTCTTTTCAAACTCAGACGAACGCGTGACAGCCTGACGTCCGGACTGTCTGCTCTATGAGAGTCCCTATTGCGTGTGATAAGAACCTTCGCGTTCTTATGATTGTTCGGGTGTAAGTGCCAGAGAGGATGCCGCTTGTCGAGAACCAGAGAAAGTACGAGTAACTAAGACTCACTCGCGTACTCAGAAAGTATAGATCATCTTCGCCCTCTTTACTCTCTTTGCTCTCTATGAGACAGCTAAAGTAGATTCTCTGCCTGGTTTTGTGCGTGACCCGCGATATCTATCCTCTAATCGATCCATCACAGGGTGCAGTGAAGGGACACTACGCTGGTTATGTGAATGTAAACCCATCGACTGACAGCAACATCTTCTACTACTTCATCGAAAGCTCCTCAGACGCCTCTACGGTATAGATCGACGCTCTAATCGTGACTGATCCCTCTTTAGAATGTCCCTGTTACTCTGTGGTTGAATGGAGGTGATCGATGGAGTCGATACGAGAACCATTAACCACCGATCAGGTCCAGGATGCTCGAGTCTCCTGGGTCTCTTCGGAGAGAACGGACCCATCAGCATGAGTGCCTCCGGAGAGCTCTCCGACAATCCCAGTGGATGGACAAAGCATTCTCACGTCATCTGGATCGACCAACCCGTGAGCCATATCGAATGACAATGTCTCATTCGCTCACACACTCCGCAGGTGGGCACTGGATTCTCTTACACGAACAGTTCTACTGGATTTCCCACCACCATAGAGGCAGTCGTGAGTCGATGATGAGAAATCACCACCATCGCTGATTACGATTGTGTCCAGGCAGAAGATCTGTACAATGCCCTCCTGGGATTCTTCCAAGAGTTTCCTCAGTATTCCAACTCAGACTTTTACATCACCGGTGAATCGTGAGCCATCATCGTTCATCGAACGAGAACCAAAGTGTAAGCTGACAGAATCAAGGTACGCGGGACATTACATCCCAGCTCTGGCCACTAAGATCGATAAAGAGAACAGTGGAGGTAACGTCACCATCCAACTGAAGGGTGTCGCCATCGGCAACGGGTGAGCAGATGTGAAGTCGATCACTGGCTGATCGTTGTAGATGGGTCGACCCTATCACCCAGAATCAAGCTTACGTCGATTATCCGTACAATTTGGGACTCATCAACACCCGCCAAAAATTCGAAGCCGAGGCAATACAGAAGAGGGTGAGTGGAGGGGAGAGGAGAACCTGAGAGAAGCAGTTGGTCAAGGCCATTCAAGCCTCCAGATGGGTGGATGCTAACAATTTGTCGAATCAACTGGAGCAATACGTCCTCACTGCCGCCGGACCTTTAGACATTGATGATGTGATGATGTCGCAGAGCGCGATCGACCCCATCATCAGTGCAGCGGGTGTCTATTTGAACTTACCCGGTGGGTCATCTCTATCATACACGATGGGATCTCAACATCATCACATCATCATATCACCATCATATCATCATGACATCTACACCTTGTCATCTTCTCATCGCGAGACAGAGGTGAGAGAGGCTCTCCACCTGGAAGACTCTCCAAAGAACTGGACCTTCGTGAACCAGACCGCAGGGGATGCTCTCGTCGAAGACGAACAGAAGTCCCTGGCTCATCTTCTCCCCAATCTCATCTCCAAGTATAGAGTCTTGATTTACACCGGGAACTACGTGAGACCCCTCTCCTCTACTTTCAAGAGACACTGAACTCTAATGCAGGACATGAACTGCAATTTGGTCGGTGTAGAATCTTACCTTGACGCTCTCGAATTCGCCGGCAGGGAGGCGTTCTACAACGCGCCAAGAGCTGGATGGTTTGTAAATGGAGCTCTGGCTGGCTACGCCAGATCGTGGGGCAAACTCAAGTCTGGACCTTCCATCACGAACCTCATCGTCAGGAACGCCGGACACGAAGTGCCCTTCTATCAGCCGGTCAATGCCCTGGACATGTTCAGACGTTTCGTGGAGGGTGCCGATTGGTTCTGATCAGAATAAAGTCTTTTTTGAACAGATAGAGTAGAGTGTTGGACTGTACTGTGTGGAGAGAAGAGGACTGAACTTGTTGACACCTTCATGAGCTCATACAATCGATGTTGGGGTGTACAGGCAGCCTGAGCTAAATCCAAATTTTCAAAACAATTTTTTCGGACAGAAATAATAATAATCACTCGACATCAGCATCAGCATCACACATACCGATGTTGCTCAGATCGCTACAGGGTTTCAGAACCGTATCTCTCCCTCCTCGAACCAACTGGCTCTCATGCAGGAGAGGACTCTTCGTTACCACACAGAACACACCCAATCCTGATAGCATCAAATTCCTCCCCGGCGTCCCAGTTCTCTCTGGGAATCCATCAGGCCCTCAGACGGCTGATTTTCCATCATTTCGCGCCGCTCAGTCATCGCCCCTGGCCAAGTCCCTCTTCAAGGTAGATGGTGTCAAAGGTGAGCTCTTCTCTAGTTCTTTTCGTAATTGATTACGTCTGCGACATTCTGTGATGATGAATGCAGGTGTCTTCCTCGGCTCCGACTTTGTGACGGTGACAAAGGACAGAAACGTAGAGTGGCCTATCTTGAGACTCCACATTTATGACACCATCAGCGCCTTTTTTGACTCTAAAGAGCCCCTACTGACCTCTGATGTCGGTCCATCAGACACAGCCATCCAACCAGAAGACAGCGAGATCGTTCAGGTGTCCTATTCAATTACATACGTCAACTGGTCTTCTGTTGTTCATGCCTTCTCCATCTGACGTAAACAGATGATCAAAGAAATCTTAGAGACAAAAGTGAGACCCTCCGTTCAAGAGGATGGAGGAGACATTGTCTTTAAGGGTTTCGAAGATGGTGTCGTCTTCCTCAAGATGCAGGGCTCATGCTCTGGCTGTCCCTCTTCTTCTGTCACCCTTAAGAACGGTATCGAGAGGATGTTGATGCATTGGATACCTGAAGGTGTGTCGTATCATCAAGTCTGAGAACTAACGACGAGCAGTGAATGGAGTGGTGGCAGCTGGTGATGATGAATTGGATGCCATCAGCAAGGCTCAACTAGAGAAGACAGAAGAGAGCCTGAAGCAACAACAATAATCTGTTGCAAATGTCCCGTCTTCTGGCTTGTCGATCAACTCCATGTCTAAACTTTTCGTATGACGATGATCCGAAGAATGAATGAAACTATTTATTCGTTCAAATGTATATCTTCTCTTCTCCATCTCATGTCCATGAAGGATGAGCTAATGTGAAAATATTGCGATAAAAATATCTTATAGAAAATGCGAAATGCCGTCCTACAACGATGACACGCAGACAGACAGGGACACAATTTGAATCGGGTACCATGGCAGGTGTGCATCCTCTACAGATAGACTCTCTCTAAATCCGCTCAGACGATGAATGGGAGGAAGAAGGAGAGCTCAAGCCACCAAAAGTGATTGCAACGGCTATCGTCAAGAGGGATTACATCCCGACCACCCATGAGCATCTCACACTCATCTTGGACGACCTTGTCTTCGTCTTCAACAAGAATGTGGGTGTTTGACTCGATCATTCACATAATGACCCTCTTTAGGTTCCCGGCAAGCCAGGCTTCTGGGAGGGAGAGACGAAGGGTGTCATGGGAATCTTTCCCGCTGGCTACGTCAAAGAGGTTAACATCTAATCTGCAACTGCTGTCTGTAAAACAATAAACGCATCCAAGATGAAAGACTTATCTCGTTTTACTCTCTTCTCACCCAAGTGGAAAGAGTCTAGAACCTTACCCACTGGATCTAGACGGGAACCAATAGTACACAAATGCTCCATTGAAGAAGGACGTATCAAGAACTACTCTGCATGCTTCACGACTATCCCAATAGAAAGCGATTGTTGCAGGTAAAAAACTTCCGCTGTGAATTGTGTTCAGCCACGTACAACAGCTGAAATCCAAATCCATACCGATCACAGGATATAGAAGCTATTGTCCACGAGCTAGACGATCGCTAGCTAGGGATGATGCAGTATGCAGTACAGTACAGTAAACCTGTGGTGCAGTGAAAGAAACACGAGAAAACAAATTCAAAAAGTCTTAATTTGAATACTCAACGAAAACTCGGATCACAACACAGCTTTGATTTTGTCCTCACACAAACAACACGAAACATCATAAACACAATGTCTAACGTAACCGCCACCACTTCTACAGCAGCACCCGTCGTTCCTTCAGCCGCTCTCAATGCCGCCGGAAATGACACAATCAACGCCGCACCAGTGACGCAGTCAGTGAATCCCGTCGATAAAGCCACCGCCACCACCGGCAAGTCAGGTGATCTCCCAGCGTTCGAGGCCTTCCAGGCACCAGACGAAGATGAAGCCGCCGCCGTTGCATCGCCTCCTCCTCAGCCCAAGGCTTTGGACCCCAACATGATCAAGCAGACGACCTCCGTTCTGAGTGACGCCATCGTTCAGGGAGGCCCAGTGTGAGTTTCATGTATATGACGTCACGACTCACTTCCATCAGAGATCAGACTCTGCGTTCTCCTGAATTACAGACGAACATCTTGGACCTCTTCCAACAATTTGATCTTCGTCAAGACGCAGAGAGATCTCTCGTCGAAGGTGATCATCATATCGATGGATGATTTTATTCACTCTCTCGTCAGATGTCGCCAGCAAGGGAGGAAAGATGGTTCGCATCATGCCAGACCAACTCCCAAACACATTCATGAGAGTGAAGGGACCCTGCACCTACTTCGAGTTGACCGAGCAGAGTGGACAGAAGAAGTACGTCGGTGTGTCTACCGCTGAACCCTACACAATATTCCAGGCTGCTCCCGGTGCAGCACCCATTAAGTAGAAGATAAACGATCTCTCCACGAATCGCATGACGATCTTGCAATCACCGTCCGTTCTTATTTCGAATGAATAGAAAGCACGAGTTCATCCATGATAACACGATGAACAAATACTCAACCAGCATCGATTCTTCGTTTTAAATCGAAAAGAGACCGATTTTATTCGCTGGCGGGTGTGGGCTTTGAAGAGGATATCTTTCCTTTCAACGCCAGATCAAAGAACTCTGTATACATCGACTGGATAGAAGGTCCAAAATAAATCTTCGTGTTGTTCGTCACGGCCGATATAGCCTGCAACCTCAAATATTCCTCCGAGTAAAGCAGCTACACATTTCAATTCGACGCTCGATGAGAACATCACGAGCGACATCACCTTGTTCGATTCTGCAGCCTTCAGTGCAGCATAATATCTCGCGTCTGCGAGCGCCTTCTCATGGGCCAGGAACGCATCATCTTCCAACTTTTTCACTCGGACTTGTCCCTCCTTCTCCATGACTTTCTGCTCGATGTTGATCTTTGAGACGGCGGCCTGCTTCTCTGCTTCTGTAGAGGTGTCGGTGATGAGCTGAATTTCAAACTCACCAATGGTGGCTCTCCTCTTCTCTGTCTCTGCCTCTGGTGGTCGGGTCAGTTGGTGGCTTCTGTGTCGTCTCACCTTTCTCCACCACCTTCTGTGCTGCGAATGGTCAGGGATGATTTATAAAAGTGGACTCACTCTGAACGGCCACCAACAGTTTCGTCTTCTCTGCTTCCATCTGTTCGTAATTCCTGAGGATGGAATCCCTTGATGAGTCAATCTTTGATGAGATGAGATGCACTCACGGAATACGTGGCTTTGTGATGCGGATGGCGATGCTGGATGACATCAGCACTTTTCATCATCGAAGGATGAGTCATTCGACACATAGATTATTTGGTATGGAGACGATTAAAATGTAATAAAATGGTGGAGGATGTATATCTTACATCTCGATACCGGGGGCCCATGCATCACAAGACTCTTGGAGGGCAGACTGCAGTCGGTCGTCTACGGTGTGGAATAGATCGATGTATACTTCCTGTAGAGTGTGTTTCGAGCAGAACTGATTGATCTCGTGGCTGATCGAGATGAGAGGGAGAATGCATGTCACATCTCTCACTGTATCTTATCGAAGATCCATATCTTATCGTAGTGAACGGTGTAGTTCTTGATGGTCATGTAAACGTGATCTTCTTTGAGTCGGTTGACCACCTCCACGGCCTCGATCTTCAACATCACTCCTCCGCTCGTTCCACACTGTTGTGTGATGAGAGATGGATTGAGGTGTTTTCCGTATTTGATGTCTAAGCTCACCGGGATGTTTACAACTTTATCGGTCTGAAGAGTGGTCTGTACATTCTCGACTCTATCTAACAGGGGAATTTTAAGGTGCCAACCTGGATGTGTCTGATCAGATGGATGACGCGGGTGATCAGATGATGCAGGTTCATTAGATATACATGTGTTTAAAAGATTAGAGTACCTGGCTTATTGATCTTTGTTATAAGAGCACCGCCTCTGAAATACACTCCAACGTGACTGCAACGACAATCAGATCAGATCTTCACATTTCAGCGCTCACCCTTCTTGAACTGAATGTATCGCGTCAAAGGATAGCAAAACTGATATTGCTAGAACCACACAAGCAACCTGATTTCAGATGAGCGAATCAGCTGCGACAGTGCCGTAGAAGTGGCGCTCAATGCAAATGATGGACATGCTGAATATCACCGTGAAAGAGGACATGATGGTCGGTTGTGTTGGTGATTGATCGGTTGCAAAGAATTGTGCGAATGGATGTCGTGTGTTTCACAACCTTTTTGTGTCACGTAAACAACAATGCCCTTCACTGAATCACCAGCCAGAACACGTGGCTCTAAATCGAGACCACCTCTACAGACCGTCTCGACATCATCATCTATTCATCTGTTTTACAAATTATCTAGCGGGAGGGACGAAAGGAGAGACTTTGAACGCTTGAGTGGAGGAGAAGAAGAGCTCCCACTCCTCTCGCATGGTCTGATGGGGGACGATCTTTGGCTTTCCCTTGTCATCGACGCTGAGGTGGGTGCTGTGGTACGACAGGAGCCCATATTTTCCGGGCTTGATCTGGTAGATGCTCCACTCCTCCCAGATATCAGGCTTCGGTGCCTGACGAGGTGTTCCATTGGCATCGCCACACAAGTAAGTACCCTTCCACGATCTGCCCGCACGATCAGCACCTCCATCATCATCGTGCCACTCACTTGAGATAGTATAGACCGGGCTGTGACCCCCTGACCAATCTCCACTGCTCCCAGTGGTCCGCTTCATCGGCCAGCCTCAGCTTTCCCTTCTCATCGGCGCACAGGTACGTGTTTCTCCACGATCTCATGGAGAAGGGAAGGTGATAGAAGGACTCGATGTTGACGGGGGTAGGCTGCCACCACGCCGTCGGTGACTGCTCATGCGTCGGTGCCGGCGGCAGGACGGGCTCGGGCGGTGGTGGTGTGGGTTCTCTCGGTGGAGGTGTGGGTTCCACGGGAGTTTTCGGTACGAACTGTTTGTATTGTGCAACGTAAGTCATAACGGACTGCTCGTCAACGTTGCTGTCTACGAAATCTTCCGGAGAGAGGACGGGGGGGATGGACATCTCGCGATGAGCGTAAGAAGAAGCCCATTGGGATCTCTGGAGGGGAGACCACTGTAGAGGATGAGAAGATGGAGGATGAAAAGATGGATGGACGAGCTCACCTGCTCGTAGCCGGAAGGTGTCGAGCCGGGGACGAGAGCGCCGATGAGTTTGATGCTGAAGAGGTGAGTCGAGATGGTGATGTGTGAAGTGCACTCACATGGCTTCACCAGATAACCAATCGGAGCCAAAGTTGTTGATGTTTGCGGAAGGGACGGTCTTCTGCAACCAGAGGAGGAGTTCTCTCCTGGCGCTCCTTGCATTGTCACCGGCATCGGAAGGGGGAGCTGTGGTTCCAGCGGCGGTGGCTGGCGGGGCGGCGATCTGGTACTTCTGGATGAGAGACCACAGGAGACCCAGAATGATCTTGTGGTTGTTGTCCACAATGTCTGTACGCGTGAGAAGAGGGAATGATGTCGAGAGCCACACCTTCCACACCGATGTTGACGAGCTTGAGTCCCTTTCCTTTGAGGAAGTTGAGGCAGATGTTCATGTTGTCCAGGTACTGCGAGCGCATCTTTGGAGTGGGTGCATACTTGGGCATCTTGTCTTTCGTCAGCTCCTCCGCGAGATTAATGAGAAGGACTCCAGTTCCACTGCACGAAACGATCAGGTCTCAGTCAAACTCTTCACGACTACTCACAGATCACGATGGAGGTCTTTAATCTCCAAGCTCCTCGGTTGCAATCGGCTGTTGGCCCAGTTTCGGAAGGTCTGAGAGAGTCAGTAGAAATCCTTCGGGCATGCGTCCACTCACGTTACTCTGGATTCGAACCCAGGCGGCGTCTTCACTCATGTTCTCTTGTTGGTTGTGAAGGCGATACCCAATCCCGGTAGCAAATTGTGGCTCGGAAATATTCTTCCCGATTCAAAGAAGACGTCACAGGGACAGGCAGCAGCTTCCCCGCTCCCTCTTTCTTTGAAAATACTCTGGATCGTGTCACTACTTCTGACCAGAGTCACCCAACGACGACAAAGATTAGACACACGATACATGTGTCTTCTGTACCATCACAAGGAGTTGAGATCGAGACGATCTTTGAGATGTGATCTTTGAAGAAGACAACGAGACTGGAATTTATTTGATGTACTTCCGTCTGTATACTACGCTGGTCTGCGATGCAATGAGCTCGTTCAGTGGTCGCTCCACCACGATGACCTGCTCCCCCGCAAACTGCAGGAAAATCATGGGGCGGAAGTCTTCGTACATCTTGATGGTTTCCTGACATCATCAACTCTTTCCTCTTCCTCCATCTCACCTGCTGCTTCATGTTGACCACGATGAAGTGAGAGCTCGAATAGAGGATAAACTTGTTGGGAGATGGTCCCTCCGCGATGCCGATGATGGGCGATTTGGGTGTCGAAAAGAAGGGATGTTCAGACAGAACTCTCTCTTGGTAGTCGTTCGAAATCCAAGGTGTGAATCTCTTCTCCCCCAGAGAATACATCAGCAGCTGGTTGTTGAGTCTGACCATGACGAGAGTGTTGTCTATCCATCTCATGCTGGTGATGTGGTTCCTCATGCTCACCCTCTCGATCTGCTCTGCGTCAGAAACACCTCCACATCCATGACCCACCTTGAATGTCTTCAGATTCACCAAGAGGAGGCTGTTGCGACGGTGCGTCACCACGGCCAGCGTCTGCTCGTTGGCGTGCAGCGCAATCTCCGCCGCGATGCTCTTCTCTTCTCCCTCGTTGAAGGTGAAGCTCTTCTTCACTCGTATGTCGTTTGCATCCTCTACGTCCCACACTTGAATGTCACCGTTCAGTGTGGCTAATAGGAGAGTCTTTCCGTCCAAAGTGAAGACGAAGCGGCTGGCGGCGATTTCTGGTATCTTCTTGATTCTCTTCGGCGTCTCGATGCCCTCTCTGAAGTGGAGGAGACGGAACTGTTGAGCGTCCGAGTAGGCGATGTACCTCCCGTCGGGTGACATTCGAGTGTAGATGATACTGCCACTCTGGGGCACGATGCGTACGATCTGACGCGCGTTTTCCATCAACTCGACGGGCTCTCCTTGGTCGATCTTCTTTAAATCCACCTTTTGTCCACCTGTCTCTCTCAGTGTCTGCCTCGCGATGATGTCATCATCAGATGACTCACGTTTCCCCAATTTCCACACTTCGATCTCTCTCGCATGGTAGAAGCGAGCGACGAGTAGATTGTGCTCTCTGACGAATTGGAAGCAATTCCTCGCGTTAGCAAAGATGTCTTGTCGCGTGAATTTCTGGTTGGGCTCGGCAGAAGATGTGTAGAGGTGTCCGTCTGCACCACCGAAGAGGAGCCACTCTCTTGAAAGGCCGATGGCTTTGATGTCGTTCTGTGCAGGTCTGAAATTTCCGATCTGAACGAAACCCTGTTCTTTTCAGTCTCTCGTGAAAAATGATTTCTTTTAGACGTTCACTCGTATTGTCTCATTTTCGTTTGCATAAATGAAATGTCTCTCTTCTCTCTTCTCACCTCTTGTTGTTTCCCCAAAATAATCATCTTTGAATCGACTCCCGTGGCGTAAATCTTCGTGCCATCTTGTGATACAGAGAGGGCTAAAACATCTTGCACGTGCAGAGTGAACGACTGTAACACGGTGATCGTCTGTCTGTCCCACAGAGTGATAGTACCGCGATAGTCTCCCGTGATGATGGTTCCATCAGGTAGATAAGCAATGGCCCACACCGGCTTCAGTTTCGATCCACCCACGTTGAGCACCTGTGTTCGTGTGAGAAAGGGAGAATAAAAGTGGATTTTATTGATGTGATATCACCTCGACTTGAAAGTATTCTTCGTTTTTCCACGTGCGAGTGTTCCAGACGTTCACGATGCCAGAGGCACTACCGCAGGCCAGTTCGGTTCCGTCCGGCCGCCATGCGACGCTGAGAATTCTTCCTGTCTAGAGTCAAAGGTGATCATTGGGATATGATGCACCTGCACTTCTTCTCGCTGTCTTGATGAGATGGATGGGTTTATCTTTGGACACGGCGAAAACTCTGACGCCTCCGTCCTCACATCCTGCAGCGATGTATGCATCTACTTGTTCATCGATGTCCATCGAGTCCTCTGCCTTCTGAGCGTTGCAGACAGATAGACACCAGACGGGTGGTAAACCGGTGTTACCAGTGACTAGTGTGTCGGCCTCTTCGTATGGAAAGTAACTAGGCTGAAGTGTATGCAGGTCCCACTCTGTGATACTACCATTGAAACCAGCGGAGAATAGTCTGTCTTTGACCCAGACGACACTGGTCAGACCTGGAGATGAACCATGAATGGTCTGTGTGTGGGACCATTGTGTCACTTGATAGTTGATCCACAGTTGTATGTCACCGTTGCTGAGACCTACAGCGGCCGTTGTGGGATTGGAATCATCATTCTTGTCTTGTTTCTCCTTGATAGATATGGAGGAGATGATGGCGCCTTTAAATTCGATGAATCTGCAACGATGAGCTTCCATCAGAGAGGCGATGGTGGTGATGTGATGATCTCAGAAAATTCGTGAGATTCAAACTACAACGCAAAAGCCTCTTCCATAAACCAACAGTAACACATCACCATGGGCAGACCTACACAATCTAAGAATAAAAAGAACTCTCCCGCCTCGAAGAGGAATGCCAAACCTTCAGTTAATGAACCGCATTCGAAAAGGGGAAGACGAGCAAAGAAACAGAAAGTGGAAGAGCCAACAGAGAAGGAAGTAATAGAAGAAGAAGAGGATTCAGAAGAAGCTGAGAAGGAAGAAATTGAAGAGGAAGAACAAGTAGAGGAAGAAGCGGAAGAGGAGGAAGGAGAGGAAGAAGGAGAACAGGCACCGATCAAACAACGGAGAGAGAAGAAGAAGAAGGTGTTCGTAGAAGGAGGGTCCAACATGTTGAGCATCCTTGAGTCTGTCACCTCGGTCAAGGAAGGGAAGATCAATGAGAAATTAGCCAAAGAGGTAAGCGATCAGAATATCTAACGGATCATTGATACCTAATGACATCATCACGATCGTGAGATCGCATTGCATCACATCACATTATCGATCATCACTGATGATTAACAGCGGAGTAAATTGAATCACTTTAAAGAACAAAAGAAGAAGAACATGAAGAAAAAGACGGACAAAAAGAAGAGATTGAATGAGTTGATTGAAAAGACGAAGCAAGAAGAGATCCAAAAACGAAAGGAAAAACTGGAGGTGAGAATGCAACATGATCCATCGGTTCTGAGATGTTACAGACTCTTCAGAGAAGTACAAAGGTTTCATTCAAAGTAGAAGAATGATAAAGTTTTGGTTTCTTGTAGTGATTGTCGATCGCGATCGATGGATGATTCGATGAATCGACACACAAAGAGAAGATCATCGAGGCCCCGACATACTCACAGACAGCGGAAGACCTCATAATTTGAGGTGATGCTCGAAGCGGAATCTGAACATTCCGATGTCTTGTGAGTTTCGTCAGGAACATCCATAGGGACTCTCTTTTCGTTATTTTCTGGATCACAAATATTCCGCCGCCCACAAGCATGGCCACCACCTCTGACTTCTCTGCCTCTTCCCTGTATCGTCTCGATGGCCTTGTATCTGTTATCACAGGAGGTAATGGACATCCCTAATCATTGTTGACGGAGTAGGTGCCACCGGTTTGGGCATGATGATGGCACGCACGTTTGCTGACAACGGGGCAACTGTATACATCCTAGGCCGAAGAGAGGACAGATTAAAGCAATCTGTTGAGAGCTACAAAGGAGATCGGGGGTCCATACGCCCCATTGTCTGCGACGTCACCGATCGCTCTTCCCTCTTGGCAGCGGCAGATGCCATCTCGAAGGAACAGAAGAGTGTTCACATCCTCGTCAATAATGCAGGAAGGGGTGTTCGACATCTCGCAGGCATAGACGCCGCCATGCAAGCCGATGTCAACAAGATGAGAGACTTCTTGATGGCCGAGCCACAAAGCGACTGGGAGGATACGTTGAACGTCAACTTGACAGCCGGCTACTTCTGCACCGTCGCCTTCATGCCTCTGCTGGCCGCCGGAAGCGCAGAGAAGAGATACACCAGCCAAGTCATCTTCATCTCTTCCGTGATGGGCACATTGAAAGTCCCAATCGGCAGTTTGGCCTACCAAGTCTCGAAAGCTGGACTCAACCACCTCTCCAAATGCCTCGGAAACTTTCTCCTTCCTTTCAACGTGCGCACCAACACGATGGCGCCAGGGTGAATGACGATCACGATGAGCTTACGATTCTGACGCCCTTTCAGATTCTTCCCTTCAGAGTTGTCCACACTGAAGCCGTCTGATGAGAACGGTAGGAATTCAGCAGAGGATATCGGTCCTCTAGCGGCAGCCATCACCCCCGCAAAGAGGATAGGACTGGAGGAAGAGATTGCACAGACCGCCCTCTTCATGGCTACTAACCAATTCCTGGTGCGTTATTCGATTCTCATACGAGAAATTCATTTCGAAACAGAATGGAGCGATCATCAATGTCGATGGAGGCCTCCACCTAACTCTTCCCTCCACTTTCTAAACTCGTAGAATGGAAAACTCTTATTTTCCTTTATGACTGGATCGTCTTCGCTGTGAATTTAAGCTACTGGCCTTGATGCTGCGACCTGGTGTGCGGTGTAGAGCGCCAGACAAGTGTCGCTCGTGAGTCATTTCCGATCGAGCCGCACAAAAGAGGGAGTGTGAATGAATCATGCCCCTCTGGAGCGTCCATTACAATCTCTCAGCGATAGACAATTGGACATAGTCTACCGATTTCATGATGTCATCCCTCTGGTAACATGCACTTCGAAGCTCACTGCTGTAGTAATCTACCTCTTTGTATGCATCCGATCCAGCATGTTCACCAATCTTATCCTAATCACCGCGGTTGCTCATTTGATCGACGTATTATTAGATTTCATACCGACGTATCGGTGAGTAGACGATCACCTCGAGATCCTAACAGTTCAATAGAGGGAGACTGAGATTACAGAACTTCATCAACACACAACTTCGCGATAATTGGGTCCTCACCGAAGAAAGTCGAAAGATGATGAGTGAAAACAGACCATTTACGGCCACATTGCGATACACCATCGTAGCCCTCGCAGTCAATATTTTCATGTATAGTGAGTACCGATGCATCTTTTCCAATGTAACGTCCTCCAGCTCTCGTTCTCAAAGAGACTTCTCTCGTGTGGTGTTCACAAGATTTCGTCCTCCTCTCTTACTCTTGGCTCATCTTCCTCCTCTACGATCTCACGAGGCACATGGTATACGAATATCGCCACACGCGAAGGTGATCCCATCATCCTTCCCATCTGATCTCATCTCATCTCAGTCTCGATCCACTGAGAGACTGGTGCGCCTTCGGTGAGAGCTCCGTCTGCACTGGCGGAGTGATCACCCACTTTGCATCGTGGAACTCAGACTGCTCCTCTTCCTGGAAAGTCGAGTGTACCGAGACGAACGCTCGTCTCGTCCGCGGTAAATCCGCTCGCTTCATAGAAAAACAGAATCGAGACGGACAGCCGGTCATGTGCTTAGAGTTGAAGATATTCGATGTCTACAGAAACGCAGAGAGAGAGATAGTGGTGAGAGGAAGGGAAGACGAAGATTGAGTGAGAACAGATGCCTGTGCCGGAGGGAATGAAAGAGAAGGTGACGTACTGGGCCAACGAGTTTGCATCGGGAGGGTTCATCACGGATGTCGTGTGGAAGAGACAAGAGAAGGAGATCAATTTCCCGTCTGATTCCATCATCATATCACCCCAGTAGGTGTACCGTAAGATTGTAGATAAAGTTTGAGTATATGCACGTAGTCCTTTACGTTTTCTGTACATATCAGTGACATTCCACCTTGAGTGTATGGAATTGTTGTGGTGTTGTGCAAACTCGAGACAACAAGAGAGACTTATGCTATGATTGAAGAATTTGAAGGTGCTGCTGAAAGATGGGAGGTTGGATCTGCTCTCGCTATTCTTGACGACACAGCCCTCCATCATGCATGCACTCTCTCACGCCTCACCTTATCTCTCCCAAGGAAGGTTTAAGGAGCCCTCTGGCTTCTTGGCTGTCAGTCTGTTGATGAGCTGCACGTACTCAGCCCGCTCAGAATTAGAAGTGCGCCTTGCCATAGCTCTACTGGTCGTTCGACTGCGATTTTCCTCCTCCCGATATCCCTCTCCTCGTCAGTAATCTGAGGCAGGCCCGCCTCTGTTCCATCGCCACCCGGTTATACCAGTGCGAGAGTCGTCTGAAGGGGCATCCCCTCTCTGTGCAACTTTCAGTGCAACAACCGATTCATGTGAACTTGCCATCAGTCCATCCCCACGGCTTCAACCACTGAGAAAGAGTGGCCATACTGTGATCGATGAAAGAGCAGCTGACGAATAAGATCTTCACACATGATCGAGAGAACGTTCATCTTTATCATATGGTCGCAGCTGCAAGTACAACCCAGAAGAGAACAAAGACTGCAGAGACCACTGCAGCAGCAGAAGTACTGAGAGGTGGGCTGGTGTCTAAAACTGGAATGGTGAAGTTGGAAGGGCGGCGAGTTGATGATCATCTTGGCAGGCAGAATAAAAGACGCATCGATTCACGGTGCTGCGAGGAAGGATGGAGTACCCTTCCGTGACGCCTGTGTTGGCGTTCAATTCGCCCAAGATGAGGTAGCCAAAGGCAGAGGAGAGAAATGCCAGAAGTAGGGGTGCCTTCATCTTTCGAAGCCCACAGAGAATAAAAGAGAGAGCCGCTCCGCAGAATTAGGACCATTCTTCAGAATGGAGCTGAATCAGCCTAAGCGTGGATTCTCTGTTTCTTCCTCCTTCCTTATCGCATCTGTTACGTGACCTTACTAAAGAGAAAGTTCTGAAGATACCTCTATTGCGTCGGTAGTGTATGTCGGAGGTGCTATCCTGCATTGACTGTCCATGAAGTCAAGTGGAGAAGGGAATGATGTTTGTCGAGGCATGATGTGCTAAGTATCTTTTCGCCGTCAGAGATCCACCCACGACCTCAGAAGAGGTGAAGAGAAGATAAATCCACAGATGTTGATCCTACAGCGTTGTAACGACCTCAGATGAAGCTTCGTGCTGAGAGCAACACTCATGAAGCAAATGATCAATCCGTCACAAGACATCGGCAGCAACCACATGAAGCTGATCATCATCTTCGTAGGAGGCTAATTGTCATCTTCATCATCTCTGTTGGTCTATCGTCTCGATGAGACAATCTCTCTAACACTCTGCACATATGTAAACTTTGAGGCTCATTTAACCCTTGTAACACTCGTCGTGGGGCGATGGATCCACAACTCTAAAGAGGATCAACTGCGTCACCCGCTAGATTCCGACCGAGATATTGTACGATGTATGTGATGCAGTCTCTGCCTGCGATGAGCTTCTCTCCTCATATATACTCCTCCACATAAACTCCCTTCCGCTATCTTCAGATTCAGTTCTTTCCGTGTTAATCATGAATGACTGATTTTAGACGTACAGTATGAACTGTACGAAGAGGAGAATTTTAAACGATACTTCAAACGTAACCGAGGGAAAAGATGAGAAGAGATAGAATGTTGATGGAGAAGATAAAGTAGATGGAAGATATAGGATGACTCCTCTCATTGACCTCCTGGCAACGACAACAGTCAAAGCCTCACGCTGGAAAGAAGTATCAAACTGGGCACCCTTCAACTTGATTGACTGTACGACATTCAACAACTACAACCAGCCATTCTCTTCACCTTCTGTCCCTTCGTTTCATCTTCGAAGTGAATTCTGAACAACTTCTTTGCAAAGCCAGCAGAAATGTGTCCACTCCTTGAAATAGCTGCAGATATCGTCAGCCATTCATTTCGTCACGTTCCTTCTTATCAAACTTGATTTACATTCTTTAGAAGGAGAAGATAAGGAAGAGGTATCTCGCTGGCGTTGGTTTGGATGCTCTCCATCTTGTGATTGTAGGTGAGAAGAGAAGTCATCTCTTCTTCCGTTCCTTTGTGGCCCCTGATGATCTTCTCGAGAGAATCGGAGGACATGTTGATGCGGATCTGCGTGATGGTGGATATGTCTAAGAGGAAGTGATCGTCCTCGTATCTGTCATCGATATCAGACGATGATGATGAAGATGTTGTAATGACGATGCCGCGATGACGCGTAGATCGTGTTTCGAAACCGATGAAGAATCGGTCGACGTGTTGCGAAAACACACATTACAGGGTTATATAAGATGTGTATTTGATTTGATGGTGATATGCGTGATGACGATTATTAGATGAAATGGTGATCATGCAACTCGCTTGTCTTTGACGTACTGCTTTCCTGGGATCACTTGAGGGATAGGAGTGATGGAACCTGCACTTCAAGTCATCCTCTTTAGTCAATGAACCTGCGGTTGTTTCCGTTATACATGTTCTGGCGAGTTTCGCCTTTTCTTTGCAAGATGTGAGACGATGTCAACAGACTCATTCTCACGTGCAGAAGAACGTCACATTGGTGAGTGGGCAGGCTTTGGAGCAGATCTGAAACGTACACTTCAGAGGTGGAGGAAGAGTGCATCCGATCACGAAGAGGAGGAGCAGACAACAGACGAACGCTCCCATCTTCTTGTTAGACGGTTGGATTACTGCTGTTCTTGTGCGAATCCTGTCGCGGTACATTGTCACGACAGACATGGCTGATGATTCGTACAAAATCACTCGGACGTTAAATAATACACACTCTTTGGAGGCCAAGTCACCTCAGGTTCTTGTTACAAGATACAAAGAAGGAGACTGACATCCAGATTACCCTGAATAGCCACATGATTGGTAGCTGTGACACTTTGATGATCAGCTTGCAGCACTTCAAAACCTTCATCGTGACACAGGTGTTCATCTGAAGACGATCGGTCCAGTGAGCCAGTGTGATTCACTGGAGGTACCATCGATCCGTGATTAACTCAAATCTGAAGTTGAAGGCATCATGCAATTTGAAGCCGCGATATCCCTCTCTGAAGTCATAGTGCATAGCTGCATGTTGAGTCAGTAATCAGCTCCCAATTTATTTCAAAAAGAAATCAGATTCCCATGATGCGTCACATCACAATCCTCCTGTTAGTGGTTCTGTTATCAAATCTGATGGCAGGGTGAAAATCGAATGGGTTTTGGTTCCTTATAATGCAATAGACAAGAGGTACCTACGAATCAGTGGGCTGTCCAATTAAAGAAGGAGGCAGACCCAGAACGAACGGCAGAGTCGCACGGGTTCACATATAAATCCTCCATTGGATCATTGCCAGACCATTATCTGTTCGAAAAGAAGTCTGACACCATTATCGGTGAGACACATCCAAAGCTCGAGGACGACCCAAATGTTCTTTGGTCAGAACGACAGGTAACGACAGTGATATCCCACGATGGTAATTCTGGATAGATTCTCAGACAAAGAGCGAAGAGGGATGAACTATGATAGTACTATCTCTCAGTTCCTCCAACATCCACAATCTTCGCACATTCCACAGATGCTGTCTCCATAATGGAATAAAAGGAAAAGATGGTTCATCCATCGCGATCGATCGACACCATCTCATGCGTGACATCATCTATTCCGATCATCAATCGAGCGGATTCTTCGCTCTAGATCCAGCAGTGATTGGTATTCTTCCTTCAGTTCTACTTTGATTCAGCACTCTCTCTTGACATCCATCACTCACCCTGCACCGTGTTCTGAATGTGTTGAACGGTGGATCTCGAATGCTCCTCCTCTACACCACCGTACATGGTCCCCACTCTGTCCTCGATCTGCATCAATTTATCTGAGAGGCTCAAGATCAGCTCTGCTCTCGATTGCTCTGCCTCGGTGTCAGAGTCGAAGGGAAGAGACGGCAGACTCACCTTCTACAAAGTAGAAGAAGACAGAATTGGACCTCTGCTGGCTGAAGTCTTGAACCCACAGCTCGGCCGACGGGTAGTTGTTCGCCTGTGCGTGCGGTGTGAAGCACCACAGCTCGTTGTCCGAGATCAAGGCGGTCGCAGCCGGTCTGTGGTTCCAATACACGACCGACGTGTGAGTGAAGCCTGCAGAGGTGAGGAGATGACACAGGTGACGTCCATCACCCTCTCCAAAGATCTTGATGCCGTTCTCTCGGGACATCGATCCCCTCTCTGGGAGGATCTTCTTGATGGAGAGACTTCTCATCCTCCTCTCCGAAGGCATGGGTGGCACGTCTGGTCTGTCTCCACGGCCCTCGCTCATGCTGGGGAAGCTGTCATCGAGTGGGTGAGAGATCTTCATCCTCTTGTTGTCCGATTTGATCGGGGGGAGGACGATGGGCTGTGTCTCTGCACCTGTGGTTCGTCAGCTGTGGGGTGTGGGGGTGGACTTACGATCGTTGGCCACGACAAAACTGATCTCCATGGGAGAGAATTGGGGTCCCAGAGAACGACTGATGGGAGCGCTGGAGAGGGAGGAGATCGTAGCGGCTACGCCCAGGGTCGATGGTGGTTGTGCATAAGCCATCTGATAATGTCAGACGGTGATGCAAGCGAGACGATTTACTCTCATGTCCCCGCGGCCTAGATGTTGCCTGGGTGACTCGACGTCTCTAAATCGAACGCATTCATGTGGATGTGTCTTTGCTGTATGGAGTTTAGAGATTTCTTCGTCGTTGAATGGGCTCACAATAGTAGTGAATGAGATATGTCTCGAAACCCTCCAAGCAGAAGAGCCACTTTCCAAATCGAAAGTTCTCTCCACGATTGTGGTTCTTTAAGACATATGTCCTCTTGTAGCCTGATACTATCTTGGATTCTCCATCATAAAGCTTTGTTGGTCTTCCATTTTGATCAAATGTCCCTCTGAGAGTCTTATGGTCGGTCCCATCGCCTGTGAAGAAATATATCATTCCACCTGCATTTTGTTATTCCATGCTAGAGCCACCCTCCCTGTAACTCACTGGTGACCTCCGCTGGATGGACTGCCAAAACTGGGATGACCAATCCTTCTATTTGAGGGGGTACAGAAGACTTATCTCGCAGGTCCATCAGGAGTTGAACATATTGAACATTTTTCTGCATAAAGGCACATCTCGGAATGGGGCGATGCCATGATGTTCCCTCTTGTATAATAAGCCCTGAGCCCAATTGAGTTGTATCCATCGGACGAACCTCCGTCATTGTCTAATCCGTTCTTGACCCCACACGGTAAACGGGGAGGAATACGCTTTTGCGTAACAGGCTCAATTCGGTTGTAGATATGGAATAAATGAACATGAATATTAAGTCCCATCAATTCTGTGATCTCTTCATGATCCCCTCCTCTTCTTTCATTTCTTCTGTAGGGTCTTCTCCATGTTTTCCACGATCTCATTCAACCTTTCCTTCTCTTCCCGGGCCAACTGCCTCGCCATGCTCCTCCGGTAGCTCTCCACCTCTCCCATCTCTTTCGGATAACGCTGTAGAATCCTCTTCAAGTGAGAGAGACAAGCACGTACGGCGGACCTCTCTCTCCTCTCCTCTTCAAAGGGCCTTCTGGGATCCATCCTCCCTTCAAAGTCCAATTCAGACATTCGATGCACTCGAGTGCAGGTGAGGATGTCACGGTGAGAAGAAGAAGAGACGTAGACAAAGTCACTGCCGCCGCGTCAGAAGGACACCGAACGAGACGCACCCGTCCAGTTGTAGAGCGGACAAGATGTCCGCGCGCTGATCGGACAGTGGAGTGTTTCTCTCGGTGGGAGCTATGGAGGGTATCATGACACCATCGTCCTCGGGCACTTCCAACAAGAATCCATAGTCCATCATCAGCTGTCCGTTCGTCATCTTTCTCCTCCCATACCTCAGGTAGATCTATCTGTCATCAGTCTTCTCCTCCGTGCATTGTTCTCTCACTTCTTCTCCCTCTCTGATATCCTTCTTCGCTCGCACGATCATTCCTCCCTCCCCCGTACCTTCTTCTCCCTCGTAGAGTGTCAGAGACACAGTGATGAAGGAAGGTCACCGTCACATCTTCCTCTCCCCTGTAGTTGAACATGTCTGAGATGGGAACGAGTGCACCACCCTTCTCTCCTCGATTGTCCGTCACGACGAAAGACCTCGACCAGATGACTGACGGTTGTCATTCACTTTGAATGGATGAGAGATATCACTTGAGAGGGAGTAGATGAAATCGTCCAGTGTGAATCGATGCAGACCTGATGAGGTGAGATGGAGGATGGATGGATGTCACCTGATGCGGGGACTCGGCCCTGCAGTCGTTCCATCACGTCTGAATAGAATCCTTGCAGCGATCTCTTCTTACGGAGAGTGAAATCTGCATCGGTCAGGAGGTGATGAGAAGAGAGACGTACGGTACAAAGAGGAACCTTGCAGCTCTTGCAGTTCTTCGTCGGTCCAATGGATGGTGGTGTCCATTCTATCGGGGAAGCTCACTGCGAGATTAGATGCGTTTGTTATTCTTCCTCACTCGTGTAAGGATGATATTCAGACAGACTGTCGTTTCTCTGCTGGAGTAAGAAGAGGGCCATCAAGTGTAAGTCGCTTATTCCTTCTCTCCAACTATCGTCACCCGCCTGCATTCCATCATGATTCGTTTCTCGAAAACGACTCACGGGAAACGAACAAGTGTCTTCGATGTGTTTTTGAAGGAAGAGGAGACTGTTGATTGGCGCGATGACGAGACGATCGGGGACGTATAAGATCTCTTCACCCAACTACATCTCGACTGAGCCAGATCGTGACAGAGAGTTCGTGTCATTCACCTTGATGTTCTCTGTGGCATACACGCCACGACCTTTGTCTGAGCGGAAATCAATCACTGTCTCGTTTTTCCGTCGTACCCTTCGAATTCCTCACAACTAATTTGGGAAAACGAGCTCCTCCACTCCTCGCCCACGACAACATATCGACGACTTCTTGTTCCGAGCCGATCGTCTCTCCAGCGATGGAGGAACATAACAAGTAAAGAAACAAGACACACCTCGAATGAGGGGTGACCAGCCCTACATTAGGAGACATCAGAAGTGATTCTGTGAAAAGGGAAGCTGAAATGCGGTGTGTCAAAAACGGAGACTGCGAAATGCGAGGAGGAATATACTGTCTACATTTCCAGTCGTCGGCTCATCCAAAACATCACATAACCGGTAAAACGAGACCGGCTAAGATCTAAAAGACAGACATGACTGTGAGCTAATCTATCATCTGACTCGATATTAGAGATATCCATCGAGTTGGTCGGAGCTTTCTTTCTGATATATCATAGGATAAAGCCACCCTCCTGCAATTCGTCCAAGCAACGGATTGGAATTCTCGTATCCTCTGATATTCTTTTCTATTCTGAAAGCATCGTAATGACCTCTGCAAGAGACATTTAGCGGAGATCTTTCATCATGTTCCTTAACTCTCATAGATTTAAATGACCCTGTTGTGGTGAATCACGTAGCGGCCATCAAATCACATGTTGGAGGAGGTTCCGCACCAACTCTCGCAGCAGCCACAGGAGGAAGTACTTCTAGCAGTGGAAGCGAGAAGCGTGTGAAATGTGTCGTGGTGAGTTGACTCGATTTCCCTTCGACATCCGTTAAATTTTCTCTTCAGGTCGGCGATGGTGCCGTAGGAAAAACCTCTCTTCTTATTCGTTACTCTTCCGGCACGTTCCCCACTGATTATGTGAGATCTCCCATCATCCTCTCATCCTCTCTGATATCATGCAGCTCCCCACCGTCTTTGACAACCACACTGCACATATGAACCGTAACGGAGAGAAGATCACCCTGCATCTGTGAGTCACCTCTTTTCCTTCTCCATCTCATCCATCTCAGGTGGGATACTGCCGGCCAGGAAGACTACGATGTGAGTTCATCTGTGACATCTTTTATTGACCGAAGCAGCGTCTTCGACCTCTCAGCTATCCAGGAGCTGACGTCATCCTCCTCTGCTTCTCCACCGTCAACCAATCGTCTTATGATGCCATCCGCGAGAAGGTGAGAGGAACAAACGATCTCTTCTCACTCTCTCAGTGGGCACCTGAAGTCCAACACTACATTCCCAACATCCCCCACATTCTCATCGGCACCAAGATCGATCTGAGGTGATGATGATTCCATCACGGACGCATGCTGAAGACGAGACAGAGAAGAGAAGACACCCGACCCCAACTCTGGGTTGTTTGAGCCCCTGACGGCAGAGAACGGAGCGGCCATGGCAAAGGAGATCGGAGCGACAAAGTACATGGAGATCTGCTCAAAGAATGGACAGGGTATCGAAGAGGTCTTCAATGAGGCCGTAGACCAGGCATTGAGGGACAGAGCTGCCGCGGAAGGAAGTGCCGTCGCCAGCGGTGGAGCCGCCGCCGCCGCGTCTCCCGTCATCAGACCCGGAAAGAAGACGAAAAAGCAGGGCTGCATGCTCATGTGAAA